>NDXB01003537.1:7781-101226 GCA_002631895.1 Agapornis roseicollis | reverse complement strand
TCTGGTGTCCTCAACATCAAAAGGACATGGAGCTGTTGGAGCAAGTCCAGAGGAGGCCACGAGACTGATCAGGGGACTGGAGTNGAGTACTGTGTGCAGTTCTGGTGTCCTCAACATCAAAAGGACATGGAGCTGTTGGAGCAAGTCCAGAGGAGGCCACGAGACTGATCAGGGGACTGGAGTATCTCCCATACGAAGACAGGCTGAGAAAGTTGGGACTGTTCAGCCTGGGGAAGAGAAGGCTGCGTGGAGACCTCATAGCAGCCTTCCAGTATCTGAAGGGGGCCTATAGGGATGCTGGGGAGGGACTCTTCATCAGGGACTGTAGTGGTAGGACAAGGGGTAATGGGTTCAAACTTAAACAGGGGAAGTTTAGATTGGATATAAGGAGGATGTTCTTTCCTGTGAGGGTGGTGAGGCACTGGTTGCCCAGGGAAGTTGTGGATGCTCCATCCCTGGCAGTGTTCAAGTCCAGGTTGGACAGAGCCTTGGGTGACATGGTTTAGTGTGAGGTGTCTCTGGCCATGGCAGGGCGGTTGGAGCTTGATGATCTTGAGGTGCTTTCCAACCCTAACTATTCTGTGATTCTATGATAAGAGAGAACTCCATGGCTGGCAGAAGGGAAAGAGAAGGTGAACTAGTAGTGATCATTTTGATGGTGTAAATCTTTAACCTGTAACACCTTATAGTTCTGTTGCGCAGGCAAATTTTTGTGTGCTCTTAGAATATAAAGGTCAAATCCCTACAGCAGGGTTTTAGAACTCATGCTGGAGGTGGCTCACTCTTCCATATTTCTCTTCTAGCACAGAATGAGAATTTGAAAAAGCTGCTGCTTATATGCTGCCTTGGCTTTTGAGGATAGATAAATGAGAGGAGAAAATGTTAATGAATTCATTCACATTAGTTCAAAATAGTAAGTAATTAGAACTGACATTAAAATGCAAGTATTGCATTCTGTGCACACCAGGCCTCTGAACCACCAGCAGCATCTGCACACCTGATGTTTTTTATTTCTGTGTGAGGATATAAGTAGTAATGCAGCAGCTTAAGGAAAAATGTATTCCCACAGTCTGTATCGCATTTCATACTTGAAAGTCAAAGGATGTAAGACTCAATGGATGTCTCATGGACAGATTATAAATACAGGGCCCAATGTTTTCCAAACCAGAAATCTGTGGCAAATGTCTAGGTCCTGCTGGTAAAGGTGATCTTTCTGCCAGCAGCACTGCTGCCAGTTCCAGGGTGAATGTTGTGCAAGACATGGAATGTTGGACAATGTATTGGTGTGGGTTGATCCTATTTTCTGGAGTGGTTAAGCATCTGAATCTGTTGTAGGAAATCCTGCCTCAGCTGTGAAACAGACTTTCCCATCTCCCCTGCTGATTTCCAAAGTGTCAAAGTTACTCATCAGGCCTTACTTCTTACAGTGCATTGCTATTTCTGTCCTTGTGATCGCTGATCAGACTTTCAGATCTCTTATCAGTACATCAGGATCCAACTAAACAAATTAAACTTTAGTTTAACTTTTTGATGCTCATCAACATCTGGCAGTAGTGTCAGTGTTTTGTACAAGACAGTTTGCTCTTGGTGTTTACTCGTCTATCAGAATCCATTTTTTGCAAGGAGGTGCTTGCTTGTCTGTTGAAGATATCCTCCAACCTGTGGAGTTTGTCTTCGTACAGCATGGAGGACATTATCCAAGTCTTCTTTGTAGTGTTCTGGCCGAACTTTTTTGGGATTAGAATAATTGCTCCTTCTTTCAGACACTAGATAACACTGTAGGACAAATTTGATGCTGTAGGAAAAAATTTTAGACTATCTTACTCAGCAAATAAAAGAGAGGATCAAATCTTCATCAAGTTGCAGTTGTCAATTATAGCAGCAGAGGATTGGTTATCTGATCAAATTGCCTAACTGGCAGTATATTTCATGTATTATTAGCTACTTGGTGCCTCTTTCAGGTTGGCAAGGTAGTAGTAGTCTTTGACTTCTGTTGCTGAATCTTGTCATTTCTACCATCCAGATGGCGCATTGATTACCAGAAAAAGTAGGATTCAGTCTGGAACAAGATAGTTGTTCTTTAGTCATTGTGGTAACTGTGGGACATGTCTGCACAGAGTACCAGGTCTGATCCAATGTGCAGTTTTGTGCTGCTGCTGAAAGAGGAGATCTGGACAGTGTTTTTCTTTCTATTCTCCTTCATCCTGGCTTTAGCACCCTTGTGGTTTGCCAGGTCAGCTTCCGAAGGCAGTTTTCTGCAGTCACAACTGCTAATGCTCACTCAAAAATGATCTCATCTATTTATGCAGTAATTTGACCTTATTGGCCAAAGTTCATTGTGAAACTGAACCTTTACCTGACTTTTACAAATCCTAAATTTAAGTTTGAGAGTTTGTGTTGAGTATATGTTGGTAATTTAGGAATAATGGCATTACAGATCTTGTCACCCAAGGTATTTTTTTACCCTCAGGAACTTGAGAGTTTGGATTCTTTCCTGAGTGAAGGTTGAGCATGTTGAAGTAAGAAGAGTACTGTTGAAGGTACTCAGAAATGTCACTGGTGCCATCTAGCATCATTATTTAGTAAACATGTACAATTCTGTATATTAGTTTTTAACTTAAACATGTTAGATTGGTTTGTTCCACTAGTGCAGCTTATGGCAGAGTTGAAGTCATGCTTTTAAGATTTGGTTGAACACCACTTTTCTTAGAGATTAGCTTCATTATTAAAGACTCTTTTCCTTGTGGTTGTTATTCCAGCCTTGCTTTGTAAAGTGGCTTGGATACCTCCCAAACTATTTGGAGGTGAAAAAATTTTGTATTGACTGGGAACAGGGGCAGGGGCAGAAGATGAAATGGAGACTGTTCCTGTACTGTTTAGAGTATTCACTCTTTTTGGTTTTGTGATGTCCATGTGGCTGGCTTTGCGTCAGGCTTGCAGGATGACAAAAATTTCTGTTCATCTTTTTTTTTCCCCTGTAAAGAAGCCAGAAGACATTTTTTCAGGTTTGCGTATTCATTGGACAACTCTTTTATTTTTGCATCTTTTTATGATGCCTGCTTAATGACATTAAAAACCAACGATGCCACCAACTGTACTGGTGAGAGTATCTCCTGGCTGTTGCTCAGAAAGAGCATGACATTTTCTCTGGCCACTTCCAATTCCAGTACTGTGCTGGGGGTGTGTATAGCCAAAGTTTGCCAACCCTATGGCATCTGTTCATGATACACATTAAATAAGCTCTACGTGAGACAGATGTCTCAATGCAAGCACAGATTTTGAAGTTGCAGTGCTTGTAGTAGAAGGTTATTGATTGGGTGCTGCTGGTAGGTGTTTGTCCTAGGTAGGGAGAAAGGATTTAAGACAAGACAAGGCGGGAATGTGTGCTTGTACAGAAGTAGCCTGCTGTTACCTGTATGTTTTCTCAGAGCAACTATTTCCTGTTTAAACAGGAAGGGAGAAAAACCAGCATGGCTTGTGCACAGGGAGTGGTGGTGTTCTCCTAGCTGTGTGTATGGCATGCTTACAGTTGTGAGCTGCAAGGGAAGAGAGAGTAGTACTCAATCACATGATATTGCCTGTCTGGCAGGTGTCTGTAGTGTGAGTAGAGAAACCAACTGCTCACTATTTTGGGTAAATGAGGTTGGCTCTTACTGCAAGTGGCCCCACGAAGGAGTCCACGCATCTGTTGATAAGCACTGCTCTGCATACTAGGATCCTGAATGCTTATAGCTGCTTGCTGAAACAGTGGAGTTTCTGACTGAGCTTTGAGGTAGTAGGAAGAAAAGTTTTGCCAAGAGCCTTGCTGATTATAATCTTTAGATGTTGGCTGTCAGGATTTGTCTGTGCCTCAAGTACCTCTCCGTTCCTATGCAAGCACAGCCTTGGAATCTAGCAGCAAACTGATTTGTTTTGATTCACTTTACCACTCTGCAGTGACTGAAACCTGGTAGAGAGGGACTGTGGTAAGGGTCTCTTGTGAGGATTAAGCACCCTTTCCACTATCCTGGGACGCCTCCTGTGTTACAGCATCTGTCTTCAGGTCCAGGGATTTCCTCTAATATGTTGGATAAAGCCAAGACACTGCAGCCTGCCTATGTTGGGATTGTGCCGCTTGCAGAGACTGTGTCAAAGCAAGGGAAGAGCTATTCAAGCACGTATCAAGATTCATACCACAGCTTACGAGAAGGTTAGCAGGCTCTGCTTTCTTTGTTGTAGACATTGTATAATTGGTTTGTGGTTTATTTGTTTGCATATTGAACCTGCCTACTTTTTCTTTTCTGGGCAGTAGTCCAGATTATGGGTTTCCCACTGAATCCTGTGACCTGTTGTCCCCGAGGGTGCCCAGCATGTCACTGGGCAAGGTTGGAGCTCTCTGTGTAGTGACTTGCAGTGCTGGACCTTGGGACCACTTGCATTTGGAAGTTTTAATTTGAGAATTTATATTTCTTCCTCTCCTCTGTGTCTATAGAGCTCTTGTGAGCAATGTTTTATGGCTGTTTCATTAAAGGTGTAAAGGCTTGTTCTGGAGTGGCAACTCTGCCTTGAAGGAAATAGAATGTCATGTTTTAAGTTTCAGTGTGGTGGTGTTTGGAGAATGTGAAAGGAATGGGGTGTGTATATGTAAATGTGATTCTGTTTTAGTTAATGGTATTCTCCTGCAGATACATGTGATTTTCAATGGGGGTATGACAATTCTGAAACATTATATGGAAAGTTAGAAGTCAGATTTAAGGGGGTGATATCTATGAGGAAGAAGATCTGGAAGGACTGAGAAAAAAAGAGAAGATGAGAACAGACAGTCCATTCATTGTGTGCAACATAATAAATAGCAACAAACAGGAACCTGGAAAAGAGAAGAATGGCAGAACATAATAAAATGCCAGTGGCAAATATAACAAGATCCATGTTTTGTCAGGAACACTGGGTCCATCTAGCTACAGGTGAAATTTTAATGGAAACTTGTAGGAGTGAACCAGAATCTTGAGCTCAGTGGCCTCAGAAATGAGGTGATACGGAATTTCAGCTTCAAGTACTGTGATCTGAAATGAGTGGAAAATGGCTTTCAGTGGCATTTGGGACAGAAAAGTAAAGGGTGATAGGAGTTGAGGACAGAAAGCCAGATAAAACAAGGCCGTATTTGTTGTGGAAAGATAGCCAGTGTGTGGAAGATGATTATGTTTAGAAGATTTTTCTCTCATATGCAGCTCCAGGCCTGCTGACACTGCCAAACAAAACTGTTAAGTTTCTACCCGCTATTGTCACTCCCCCTACCAAGCCTCTTTAATATATATCAAGCATTAGTTTGTTATTAGATTTTTAAAATATACTTGCCTTTTTTTTTTTTTTTTTTTTTCTATTGGAATGCTGTTTGTTGAACAAATATGGAAAAAGAAAAGAAAACTAAAGTCACAGTCCTCAAAGTCAAGTTTGGGAGTTATAAATCCATTGGTATAGGCAGTATTCCCAGATTGCTCTGGAGGCAAAGAACTGTAGCGCATCAATCTTCAGAGTTAGAAAACACACCAAATAAAAGAAGTCAGAACTTGCGTCTGTTTTGTATTTGCAAGGCATTAAGTTTCACAGAAGGTGAGCACTCTGCATTTGGATGTGCCAGGATACAACTTTCATCCAGTCACTACAGTCACTATCCACAGGCTCTACAGTGGATAACGTGTAGAACTACAGAAATGCAATTCTGTCGTGCTTTCATTGATATAAAAAATGTTTGTGGCTGCCTCAAGTTGAAGTGAGTTAAGGTAATTGAATTCTTGTATAATTCTGAGTATTGAAAAAGCTGTGTTGACTCTGCAAAGTCTAGCAATATCATCAGCCTACCCCATGTCTAACGCATGGTACTCTATGTGATGAGGAAAGCGGCTTTGTACCAGCTGCCAAATGGAAGGTAGGGAAGAGAAATAGATGCTTCCAGCGTCTTTCATTTCAGAAGAGTAAAGAATAAACCTTTAGCTTTGCTCCATTCAAGTCTCCTGCAGTCTTGGGGTGCCTGTTGTACTTATGCTGTGTTTTTCAGAGCCAAATCTTACAGGCAGTGGAGAAGCAGATGCACTCGTGTAAAACCTTAAGGAAGCTCTTCAAGTCCAGAAATAGCATTCAGCTGAAACTATAATGATTGTAGTACCCTAAAAATGGGATGGCTTAGTTTTATTATCAGTTGGGACATTAAATTAATGCATTTCTCTTCCTCACTCTTTACCACGCACAGGTGAATGGGTGCTGGTCTGCTTTCTCCTCTTAATAAAGCCAGGCAAATAAGGGATGTTCGTATTGCACTGACAGTGCTCATACCTTAATGAATCTCATGAGAAGCAGCTGTCTGCAGCAGACTTAGTTTTATTTCCTTGCTTCTAGAAAACAGGTGGCCTCCTAAATCGGATTTATTTTTTTTTTTGGTTTTAATTGGGACTTGACATTGAAGTTTGGGAACTGGTGATCTTTTCCAGACAGAATTGGATTTGACATGGGGAAGTCAAAAAACATATGCTTGTATTTTTAAAAAGTATGTGTTGGGGCAGTTATTTGTAAAATTCCTAGAATTCAGGAATCTATAAACATGTTTTCTATTCAAGAATGCCTTGGAATGATTTAGTTTTCAAATACCAGAGCCCAGTTGGCAGTTTCTAGGCCAGTCAACAGAATAGTATGATAGCCCTTCATAAGAGATACAAAGAGACAATTGCAGAAAGCTACCTAAAAACCAGTTAGCATTCATGTGAGTCTAGCTTAGAATTAAGTAGTTCCACAAGTAAGTTTCAACAGTAAATTCCAACTTTTCCACCTCTGTCCTTCATTCATTGCTCTTAAATGAAACACAATTTTTGGGTCAAGTCCTCCCTTAAAAAATGTTCCATGTGACTCAGGGGGTGACACTGAAACTCACCTGTCTTTTTCCAAGATTTGTGTCTCAGGAGCTAGACACACGAACAAGTTCCTGCACGCCATCCGATCTGCTGTAGCTGTGTGCACATTCTTAGTCCACAGCAAATGTGAGGTAATTTGAGTTAGCTTAGCCTTTGATTAAACTATTAATATCTGTTCAGTACTTTGAAGAGATCAAGAGTCATGCAAGTGCTTGTTAACATACAGCTTTCTTCATGAGTGACCTAGACCTTATTGTCACAAATGCCACTGGCCAGTTAGAGCTGATCAGTGGCCATTCCTCTCCCAGTAGAGGGCAGAAGAACCTGCAAGAGTAGACTTGGAAGCTTTCCACACCAAGGGGATCCCCATCAAAAGGGCAGCCCCTGCCTCTGAGGCATCTCCACAGGAACATAGGGTGACCTTTTCCTGTAAAGTTTGGTTTGTGTCTTTCTACTTCAGAGTGGACCCGAAGGTACTGTGGGGGATGTCAAAGCAGTGTCTCATGCAAATGCATGGGTAATGCAGGTTAGAAAACAGTCACAAAATGTAACAGACACATTTCTGAATGGCCAGGTTTGACCCGCAATTCAGAATTATTTGTATAATTAGTGCTCTGATATGGAAAGACATAATAACCGTGTTGAAAGTATGGGGAGCTCTTCTGCTGGCACTTCCTGTGGCAAATCCAGAGGTGCACCAGACATACGTAGTTAGGACTCCCTGTAGCCTAGTGCTGCAACTAGTGTTTGCAAATGTGTGGCATGGTGACTGTGCTTAAAAGTTAGGTGGTGCTATGAAGGAAAGATATTAATGTGAGTTGGATCTAAGTTGGTGGTAAAATAACAATTTAAATTTAGCTTTGCTTAATTCCCAATGTGCCTCATTCAGCTGTGAAAAGTAGAGGTGTTTCAGGGTATTTGCTAACTTTATGACATGAGTGGGAAGCTTAGGGAAAGGGTTAACACTGAATGACCAGGGCTTTTATAAGTCAGTTCTTATCAGTGGAAGGAGAGTCGTAGCATTATCCCTGGAGTCCTGCTGCCTTAATGTGTTTTTTGTTTTTTGGATATGACATGTTTTTCTCTCTCTGAGTTTACTGAACTATTCCTGTCAGTGTAATGATCCCCAGCTGTTGCTTTAGCCCTAGCTATTTTCATTCTGGGAATGGGAGGAGGAGGAGGAGGAAGAAGAGGAAGAGAGGGACAGAGAAAGGCTAGCTTGTTTACCACACTGTGATCTGCTTCATTTGTCAAAAACCAGCTACTATAATACTTTACTTAGCACAAACTAATGCAGAAAGAGTTGTGGATTCAGACCTGAAAGAGCAAGAAGATGTAAGGACTCAACACATGCAGAAAACAAAAGGAATAGAAACTGGGTGTGGTGTGATGGGTACAGCTGTCAATAGCATTTATGCAGGCAATGCTTTGAACTAGTAATGATACCAAGTAAAATCTGCAGTAAGTACTTTCCTGTCCTGTCAACTGAATTTTTTTCACAGTTGAACTGAGCTTCATATTCAGTGACAGTGATGCTGGGGTAGTGGTAATGCCAGCAACTGGGAAACATATTAGTTAAGCTTGGACAAACTTGTGTGGCTTTTTAATTATTCATTATTTACTAATTAGCTGCTGTTAATTTTTTTTAGAAGAAAATGTCTGTATTTATACTTTTAAACAGCAAATGACTGATATTTCCCAGGAACTGAAAAGCAGATGCCTTTTTGAAAGCAAAACTATGATACTTAAGCTCAGATTGCCTGTTTTGCATCCAAAACCAACTTGTGCAGTTAGCATGCTTGTTCAAAGTCTTTGCCAGACAGATGTCACTGTGACTCTCCTGCCTAAAGAAGATAAGGGTCAATGACAGTTGTAGTTTCTGCTCATGTTTTTTTGGATCCACATCAGGTTGCCTGTGTAAATCTTATCTTGGTACTTCTATCATCTGTAAGATCTGTCAGTAGTCACCTCAGATTTTTCAGTGTTCTGTCACACCTGCAAGTCATTGATCAACACTTATCGAATATCTATACCAAAAATAAGTGCCTGCTTGGGTCTTTCCCTTCGTGAGCCAACTCCCATCTACCCAGTCTTTTCTGAGCATTGAGTTACTGATTTTGTCACCTGCTGCATCAATAAATTTTGATCCAAAATGTTAAAGCAGCACATTTCTTGGCAAGAACCTCTGCAGCCTGTGGTAGAAAATGGGATATGGGTCCTGACATAGCTTAGGTTTATCAAATGAAAACATGCAGAGAGCCTGTAGGGAAAATTGTGTTCTTTTTTCTTGCAGGGGGCCTGTAAGTGGATGCATGATCTGCTGAGTGGCATTAATGTGGAACAAAACTCACGGTTTTCTTTTATTTAGGCTAGTGGAAGTAGATACAGTATTTTTTCCTGGTGGTATGTAAAATTCACTAACCTATTATCTCTTCAAATGAAGAGCTTACTTACAATAGCTGAAGTGCATTCCAAATGTTGATTACTAGTAAGAACTACAAAATGGTTTTTGCTTATCAGTGTTCAGTTTGATGGGTAGAAGAACTGTGGAGGTGACCTACTGTCAAAGTTGATTATGTATGTAATATAGTAAGTGTTCTTCCAAGAAAACAAAGCTGATGAAGCTAATAAGAAATGTGAAAGAAGGTCAGTAATAAGGAAGAGGATATACTGCTTTCAGACATGGATTCTTTCCAAAATTGACGGTGAAAATTAGTGAAATCCAGGTTTTCTGGACAATCTCATTTTCATACCTTTCAGAAGTAAACAGCTGTAAAGAAAGTATTTTGTAAAAACCCTCAAAAAAACCCAGTCCTGTTTGAAAGTTTTCAGTAGAAGTGCCCATAATGGATTTTTCTCCATGGTGAGGCCAGGGATCATCTGTTGCAGCCATCCTTACAAAGACCTCATTCCATGGTCTCCATTCCCAAAGACAGCTCATGGGCCTGACACCATTCTGAGGGTATTTTCCATAACATCTCTGCTGCACATTTAACATCTGTTTAGTAACCTTCCTCACTGGAACACTTGGCAGGGCAGAAACACTGGAGGTGGGTCTGAGTGATGCTCTTTGTGTGACAGAAGAAAGAGATCTGCTTCAGACTTTCTTTGTGTGAAGCTTCCCCAGCTTAATGATGCTACACATTCCTCTAGTATTAAAGGCATGGAGACTAGTGGTGGTTTTTTGTAGGAATTGGATGTGGCAGTGGCTCTGTACTTTGGTTACTCATCTCTGCAAATTTCACAGCAGTGCTGGAAGCCAGGATGTACACTCCCTTTTGGGCTTTTGGTCAGTATTACAAACAGCATGTAACCTGTCCCTGCAAACAGCTGTGGGTTTTCTTGCTTATTTTATGACTGCTCTTTCTAATGCTCTTCACTTTTGCTTTCCTACACTTTCATGCCTCTTTCTGTGTTACACTTACATGTGAAAGCCCTTCTAAGCCTGCTTGCAGTTCACACCATTTTTCATGCTCTGATGTCAAATTGTCCCTTTTAGAAGTGGAAGGCAACATTTTAGAAGTAGATGCTAAACTAGTAGTACCTTTGTGCCTCACTAAGAGACTTCTTCTACTGCTGCTAATAATAGCTGTCACATTGACTGCAGGCAGTTTAAAAGGAGGATTGTATCTTCAGGACTGACATGTGACAGTGAATCTAACTACAGAGGTTGCAAACACAGTCACCACGTAGCTATCTCCCCTGCATTTTTGCTGGAGGGAACAACAGAAAGGAAATGAGTCTGCCCTTCACTTGCTTTTGTTTAGTGTATCAGCAAAAGCCCACCTCTGTTAGCAGTTGGAGAGAACCTCTGCCTGTAGTGAGTATGGGAGTACCTGCTGCTGCCAGCAGTCTCCTCTGTGTCCTTCAGTTAGAGGAGTGAGCCAGCAGTAGCATTTTAAACATCTGCAGAATTTGTCCACCAGTCTGAAGTCAGTGGTCATGCAGGCAGCTCTGGGCTGCTGGGTTTTTTTAGTTTGCTGATTGACCTATTACACAGAATTATATTATTTGGATATTTATAGCTATGACAGCACTTACGAACCACATTAAGTCTCATAGCCAGTTTTGTTTTCAATGCTGTGGATCTTCCCTTGTGGAAAAATTCAAGAAAGTTGGTCCTGGAGATCTGTAGTCTAGAGCTTTGAGAGAAAGTAAATATCCAAAGAGAAAGTAAAAAGTAGCAGGTCAGTGTTTAAAAGAGTTTGAGGGAGCTTGATGTGTGTTTTTGTATGTAATAGGAATTCTGGGGACCAAAATTTTCTATGTAATAGGAATACTGGGCTGCTGTGAAGGAGTTGTTTTCTAATATAGAGGGATATGATGGCCGTAGCTTGTAAATTTTTTACAAGTAGAAATGGAATTGTAATAAAATTGTACTTAAACTATAAAGAAGGTATGAGACTGTTGCAGTACCAAGGCTGGGATCTTTATTTGAACCTGACATGCCATGACTGTGGCATGTGTTCTTCACAGTCTTTGAGAAAACAGCAACGATGTTTCTCATTACCATGAATTAAAGAAATATCATAATACCTTGTTGCATCCACCTGAAATGCCTGCTAAGAGAAGATGCTGGGGCTCGGACAGAAGCTGGTGGCAGGAATGCTACCTGGATAGACAATGCTCTGAGTCTTTATTTTGCATATAATATGCATGTTGGGCAAAACTACTTCTGTGTCTCTTGAAATAACTGTCAGCACAATCAACTGGATGAAGCTGTCTGATTCTCAAGAAGAGCCAGCTTTCCAGGTTTCCTATATAACTGGTTAATTACTTCTTCTAAAGAACTGCTGGTTTTGTGTTTAAATTTGCATACTTCTGAGTCCTATTTTCTACCATTTGTGGAAAAACACATTTACACCCATTTGCATTTAGTTTCACTAAACCAAACATCTTTAGATGGTTAAGAATCTGAAATGGCCTTGGGAATACAGAATTATTCCACATTTAAGTGGGAAACCCAGAAACAGAGCTCATATGTCAAGGTGTCCCAGCTGTTACCACAGAAGTTCTGTGGTATCTTGAGTATTAGATGATTTCTGTGAAGGGAACTCCCTTATCTGTAGAGGATGCCCTGTGGCAGAAGGAAGGCTGAATTACTGGGCCAACAACACAGTCTCTCAGAAATATTTGAGGAAGTTTTTGGCCTTGATGTGAGAGGCTTTTAATACACTGGATCACAGTGCTGTAGCAGAAATTGCAGTATAGGAGGTGAGTTATAAAGGAAAAATATTAGACCATGTCTCTTATTGATGGAAAAGGCATGGAAGGATTTCCACATCAATTTTAGTATTATAAACATGTCCAGTCATGTGTTTTATGGATGTGTCTGGGCACTGTCTCAAGACTTGATATTTTTCTGCTTATTAGAAGCACACAAAAACATCCTATCCCTTGAACTCAGAGGTTTAAATAAAATGGAAAATTGTTCAGATTCTGATGTATCTATCTTCAGACATGTTTTTTTTTCTTTTTTCTTCTATATAATTTTTCAGAACAAATATAAACAACTTTCATATGTAAGAAAAACTGAAAGGTTAGAGCTCTTTCTTATTACAGGCAGAGATATATCATTCTTTACTAGGAAAAAAAAAAAAGTGTTCAAACTTGTTTTTCCTTTGTATCGTGCCTTTAGTACTCTCACATTCGTAGACAGCTGTAGATCTGATTATTGGGTTACATCTACCCATTCCTTCTTTTTCCTTCATTTGTTCCCATCAGCCACATCATACTAAATTATCTGGGAGAATTTCTTCCCAGGGTCTTCTCTGCAAGCTGATTAAGGGCAGTGTTATTTCCTCCTTGCTCATTGTTTCATGGAAATATATAAATCAGTAGTCTGTGACTCAAGTTTACACAGGGAGTTGGGAAATTCTCTCTGTTTTCCCCCCTTTGAAGCTCCTCTTCCAGATATACATAGTAACAATGGATATATAGATGGCATCAGCAAGCACTGATTACAGTTAGTATTTACTGTTATGATACTGGTGTGTCAATTTTAGGTAGACCTTTCCACCTAGGCATTTTATTACAGGTCATCTTGTTGAATCATGCATGGTAGCCAGTTTCCATAGATATGGGTATGTGCCTTGTTATTCACATGCTTAGTTTTTATCTAACCAGTATTACTGGGGCAAAATGGTTTTATAAGAATCAGTACCCCGCACAGAAAGCAAACCAACTTTTCCTGTTGACAAGCTTTCTTTCATGTTGCATATCTTACTAAATATAGCAGGTTAGATGTATTTTAGGTTAATTTCTTAAAGTCCTGTTTTAACAGTTTCAGTGAGTGCTGAAATGGACTATTAGATGTAGTAAGATTTCATTACAAGAGTGGGCTTTTATGCATTCAATAGAAAGACCTATGTACTAAGAGTAATACATTTATTTGATTTAAAAAGTTTAGTATTAAAGAAGACAAAGCTGGTGTGAGCCAGCAACATTTCGGTAATATGTGAGGATGGAAGTAGATCCTTTTGCTTTTGATTGTGTATTTGCTTTTGATTCTGTATTCTTTGGGGACCAGCCTCTTCTATAGGTTGAGATCTTTGATTCTGCTAAATTACCCATATCAAAGAATCTGTATTTATCTGTCTCCACTAAAGAGCTATTTAATGCCTCATAACTTTGGCTTGTTAAAAGATAATACATGCAACTATGTCATCATCCTTTGAGAACCTGTAAAAAAATAATTCCTATTTTACATTTCTCTTCCAGCAGCATTGTCCCAGCAAAAAGGTGCTATTGACCTGTACCTTGGGTTCTTTCTTGTTTTCAGTAGTCAAAACTAGTCTCCTGGAACATGGTGATATAGACAGTACATCTTGTCTGTCAGCAGCTGTGTGTCATGCCTGCATGTGTCATAAGCTGCATGTCATGTCAACGATTTTATATGACCCAAGAGCATTCTGAGCTGTAGAAGCTTTGAAGAGTGTGATTTTATCAGGAAACAAGCTCTTCTTGTCCTGAGGGTGAGAGGTAATTTTCTCTCTTCTTCCACTTTTTGTGTTCTTAAATGACCATTTGCTCTGTATAGTTTTCCGTACTTTTCAGCTGCTCTTAAAAGCTTCTGGGCATTTGAGAGTCTAAAGGCTTTTGGAATTGCTGGATGCAGGAAAACAGCCCTGGTGTTACGTGACCACATGACAACCTGGAATTATTACTAGCACATCTACTGTGAAATGTTTTGAAAGTTGTTGTTTTGGAGGTTCAGTTTTTTAAGGATCTCTTGACAGGTCTTAGGCCTACATCAGGCAGATCTGTACTCCTGTTCTCACATGTACAAACTCTTAAAGCTCTCAAAAACTTACTAAGACGATAAGAAATAAAAGGCAATCGTGAAAAAAGTTTCAAGTCCCCTCTAGTGAATCTGCCTTGGCTGCAGCTGTGTGGCTTTCTTTATTAAACCTCTTCTTTGGCTTTGTACTTGCAGTCATCTCTGTTAGACATAGCTGGGTAAGGAGTTTATCAGTGCTCCTCAAACTGGTGTGAGACACCTGCACATCTAAACCTATTGCAGCAGACCATGCAAGTTTCTGCTAAGATTTCTTTCAAGAAATCCACTTTCATCATTCATGTGACCTGCAGTAGGGAACCACTCCTGGTCCTGGTTTGTTTTCTGTTCAGGATCTGCTCCACAGACCTCCTCTTTGGGTGTAGGGACAGTCATCCCAATCCTATTTCTCACAAAGAGAAGACCACAGCATGAATATAAATAAGTGGCTTTTGCCTCTAGTGTCAAAGGTTCTTGTAGCAGTTTTAAGAGCCCAAAACAGATTCTCTTTCTGTTCTTTACCCTCTCAAACTCCATTTTCTCCGTAGTATGGTTGCTAAGGAAGAGCTGGGGAAACTGCCTGCATTTTAATAGCAGCTGTTGTGGCTGCAGTAGAGAAAAGAGGTAGTGGAATGTGAGATAGTCTCAAATAGTAAAGAAATAAACTTCTGCTTAACTGTCCTTTTGCCCAGGCTTGCTCCAAGCTGTTCTTTAAAATGCATTAAGATGAATAGAGTGTATGGCTGCTATACAAACAGTGCAGTGGATGCTTGCAAATTGTGAGGATCAACAGTGTATCCGCTGCTTCTCCTTCACCCCACAGAGGGACATGATTTTTTGGCATCCGCTTCCCAGGATAGCAAACTGTCATATAATCCCTGCAGTTTGGGTGTCATTTACAGTCTGTTTCACTTAAATGCTTCTCTGTTAACTGCACAGTCTGCTTAAATGCAAAGCCAGCACGTATTCCCCATCAGCAGTTAGTGGATTAAAATGCTGTTAGGCTCAGAAAATTGCCTTTAAAAAGGGCACGAAAAGTTGGCTTTTCTTTGTTGGTAACCCCATTCTAGCACATTCTGTGTGATATGAGGGGTGTTGTTGATGGTGCCAGAAAAACACAGCTCTGACAAAAATATCTCATCCACCTCAGGAATTTGGGTTATTTTCAAGTTTAATTTTGACCACTGTATACTCACTCACTCGTTGATCACAAATGATGAGAGCTTTTTTTTTTCTTACAGCATCTTGTATGCCACAAAAGATTTGGTAATCCTAACCGCCTTTTGCTGCTTCTATACAGAAAGGTGTTGCAACTGGAGTTTAGCAGATGTTGCCCTTGCTGGTGTATGAACTAGAATCTAATCTGGCTTCTTGCTGAAGCATGAAATGGCTAATGTGAGTCAACATTTGTTTTGTAAGCAGGCATAGCTGAAAAATGCTCACAAACCAGTTTTAGTGTGAGGGAAGGGTTTTTACACTATGTCTCCAAGGAACTGAACTCAGTCATAAATGTAGGATATAACTGAAACAATGAAAACAATGGCTGATGTGCTGCATATTCCAGAGCTGAATTTGGCATTGATACTGGTCAAATGTGACTGTTTAATCAGAAACTAGGGAAAAATGATCTTCTCAAGGTAATTAGAAGGGCTGCTGCTGGCCAAGTGGTGAGTGGAAAGGTGGCTTCACCCATCAGAGCAGTAGTTACATGGCACTGTGACATTTCAGTTAGAGGCCCCAGTTCTTCACAAACGGCTGTGATGATTTTGTTCAGCAATATCCCATGTTGTCAAAGTTGTCTTTTATAGCTGCATATTATAAATTGGTTGCATATAGGCTGTTGGTTTCATCTAATGGTGTTATAAACATTGTACTGAAAGACTGAAAAATATGTGTGAGCTGCAGATGGTGGCCTAGTGCTGTGTTTCCTTGGGCAGTGGTCTCTGACCCTCACAGAGTAAACCCAGTGAGACCTGCTCAGTGCTAGGCCAGTGAAAATTCTCTTAAAAAATCTCCATTGCTACTGAAAGGTAGGGGAGTTATGAGGTAACTGGCAAGTTTCCGTGCCCGCTTATACTGTATTCATGCTTTCTTGTGGAGTTAGTGGATGCTGTAGCATTTTCCAATGGGGTATGCAGAGATGCTGAACAGTGTACAAAGAAATGACCGTGACCCCTTGTAAGCATAGAGTGCATAGTTTGCTTTTTACTGATTTTACTTACGCTTGCACTTTCCTCGGTTTAGATAATGAAGTTAGGTTAATTTCACTTGTTCTTTGGTAGTTTCTCTTTCTAATCACATGGCGTATTGATTGGGTTGCAAGGATGAATGTCTCTGTCAAACAGACTGCTTTTACTGAATTTACAAAATCAATAAATCATGTCTGAGCATAGAGCCTATCTAGTTAATATGTGGGTTTTGTCTTGTGTTTGCCTTTTTTGCACGGGTATTCCAGGCCAGACTCCAGGGAGTTCTGCCTCCCTCAGCTCCTCTATAGGGTTTAATTTGGCTACAACAGCCTTCCTCCCTTCCTGTTCTGCTCTACTGCTTATGCTGTCTCTGTTGTAATCTACCATATGGCTGTGCTTAATCATTACCTTGGTTGGGCAACCTTGAGTAGCACTTGGGATTCCTGAGAAGAAAAGGTTTTGTAGAGATGTGAGCAGAGTCACTTTGGCAGTAAGTCTGTATTGAATATAACATGCATAGAGCCTCATCACAGGCTGCAGTTCAAAGCTGTTTGCTTCTTTTCATGAGCTTTCAAGAAACAAGAAATGCAGAATATTTAAGATTTTTTTTTTTTTTTTTGGTCATAAACCTGTCCTTGTATGTGACATAGTCTTAAAATGAGATTTGATTTTTTTTCTCTTAAAGTGCTGAGATGCAGAGGCTGTTGTCTCGTTTTTTTTGTAGTAGGTCTAGTCACACTATTGAACTCCAAGTGTGGTTTAGAAATAGAAGGGCTTTCAGAGATGTATGTGGAAGGGCAGGCATGCCAATGCAGATTTAGATGACGAGCTGCAAAAAACAACTTAGCTCATCGTAAATATTTGTTCTTGCTACTGCCTACTACTACTGCACCCCTGGACTACAACTAGAGTTGTTAAGTGTCCTGAAAGTGTCCATATGCATGCAGCCTCTGTATGCCTTAAGCATAAACTGTTGTGAGCTGCCACCAACCATTAGTAGGCAGAAGTAAGCTCTGGTCTCTCTATTAAGGCAGTTTTATGACAAGAGAAATAAAAAATAATCATGACTTGCTGTAGCTCACTGACAGTGTAACTCTGTTGATGGTAGCTGTACCTTGATGTTATTTGTCTCTTAGAGCACTGCCCCTCCTCAGTTCTCTACCCCTCCTCTTAAACTGCTGACTGCAGCCCTTTATACCAGCTCCCAGATTTCTCTGGAATATTTTATTAATTCTTGGAACCGTTCATTAGAGATACAAAAACATTGTTCAGACTTTGTATTTCAGAATTTTTCTTATTTGTGAAATAAATAACGCTCAATTTCAAGTGGGAAAATCAGACAGGCATACAAAGCCCTCAGAATGTTACACAGACTGTGTCCCAAGTTGAATGAAAGAGGTGAGTAGAAGGGTACCAGTATGGAACTTACTTTCAAGCCTGCAGACATATACTCTCCTTTGTGTGACCTGATTTATTCTTAATTTGAAAATGATTTTTAAGGTCACACACAGGGAGAAAGGAGCAGAAAACTGTTGGTTTGTGACTGAAAGGCACTCCAGTCTGAGTAACTTTGAATTTCTCTGGTCATTCTAGACCTTTGGCTGAGCTCCATGTACAACAGCCTTGGATTGGCGCTTGGGACATCTGTTAATCTATATATAGGATTCACACACTTGCACACGTAAACAGGTGATCTCCTAAATATATGAAATGGCATTGGGAACTCCAAGTACTTATTTAAGCCAAAATGAATTCAGGAGTGAACTGAGGTAATCCTTGTTGCCCTCCTCCCTGCCACAAGAGTAAAGCTGTATTGGAAAAAAAGTGCATCATGTGCTGATTATAATTTGTGTTTAATATGTTTGTACCTGTATTCAGAAATCCCAGAAATTACTTACTACTTATTAAAAGTATCCCGAAAATGACCTTTTTCTTCAGTTTAGTTCTCTGGACAGTTGCTAGTTTTTTGCTGTGAAGAGACATGGTGTTTAAAAATAAAAGGTGCATATTATGGCTAGAGAAAAAGGGTAGTAAATGGTAACTGATATAGAAATAAGATATATTTAGAAAATTCATCAGGGAAGCTGAAGTCAGGAAGGGAATTTAAAGTCATTTGATGAAGTCTCTAGCTGTTTGGCTGAGACTGATTTCTAATAAATCTGGGAGCAGCTGGGAGAGACTTCAGAAGAGCTAAAGTCCAGCAATGTTTTGCATCACTACTGGAAAAGGGTATGTGAGTAAAGAGTGGCTCATCTGGTATCAGTTCCAGGAAAAATAGTATGGAAAATTTGATAAAGAATGTAGATGGTATAAGAATAGCAGTATAATCACACTCTTCAGCTTTTCAGTTTGTGAGAACAGGTCTGCTCAAATAAGATTTTGTTGTTTGGATACATGAAAGTTGGTTGCTAGAGGTGTTGTCTGGGTGTTATAACACTTTTATGGCATCTTCAACTTAGTAGCATGGTATATTTATTTTGGATTTAAAAAGTACCTTTGAATTTAATGAGGGACTGCTCAAGTGGATTAAGAACTGACTGTAATCCAAGAAAGCAGAAAAGCGTTTCTAGTTGGGATCAGGCCAGTGGACTTCGGAAACAAATTCAAGATGGTAACAGTGTGAATGGAGCAAAGATTAGTGGAGGCATAAATAATGACATTTTAAAAACGGAAAATTATTTAGATAATTTAGGCAAACTGTTGTCAGCTTGGGCAAAATATGCTTAAATACAGGTGAGGGCAGAGTTATGCACCAAGGAGCAAAAAATGTCAGCTACCCCTGCGTTAGCAAGTTTTTAGCTGAAAATCCCCAACTCTGTGAGGTGAAAGGTAAATTGTAGGTATAATTGGAAATGGAAGGGAAAATAGATGGTCCTAGTGAGTATATAGCAAAGTGCCAAAAAAGGCTAACACCCGTTGCTAGATGTGTAAATGGGAAGACACAAGTAAGAATAATTATGCGATTATCTGCACTTAAAGCTGGGGAGATGGGCCTGATGCTATAGGTCTGTGCCTTGCCTGTATAAATTTAGGGAGATGTGCTAATTTAGGGTATGGAAATGAGGCCATGAAATGGCTCACTAGTGGAAATAATGCCATACAGCCAGAGATTTAATGTGCCGTTACCTAATAGGGCTGAAATCACTTAGTGGCATACAGCTGCTGAAAGGATGATGTCTCACACCCACCTTATGTTAGTGTTAAAAAATACCTGGATATACAGTCATCCTCTTCAACTCACTAATGAGACAGAAAGCTATTCCCTGTTTTGATTGGGCTGTGCTGTCCGTTGTGTCATTGAGTCCAGCCACCAGTCAGGGAACATGAGAGATGATGTGGTGAGTGAGAGATTTGACTCTTGCAGCAAGCTGTTAGATCAAGTGCTTTTGTAGATGTGTCATCACCTGATGAGGGTTTTGATCACCTCAAACAAATCCAGCAAATAAAGAGCTCTGTGAACAGGCCAGCTATGAGACTGTATTAGCCCTCACACTAGCACAGAAGTAGGTTTGCGATCACATGCTGGGTGAGAGGAAGAGTGTGGGACTGCCATTTGTGTTTGAAGTTTCACGGCCAAACAGAGGACCTGTTCCTTCCCCTTTGTTCCCTCCTCCTCGTTCTGGCTCTTAGCTGATCCCACACAGAATTAGCATGGTGCTCTCCTCACACCCTCCCTCCCTCTCTCCTTTCCCCATACTAAAGGCAGTAGTTTTCTGCACAGGATGCATATATTAAATCCTAGTTTGGTTTAAGAAACAGAAGAAAGGTGACTTGGTTGTACACTGTGCACACACAAGTCCCTCCCCAGGTAGGAAGTTTATTCTGTCATAAGGAGTACATCAAGAGCCAATGGAAGTGGAATCTGGAAAAATCCAAGCGAGAACTTGAGTGTGCATTTAAGTTAGGGTGATTAGCTGCTGAGCAAACAACCAAGGAATAGAATGGATCCCTTGTAAAGTTCATACGAAAACCAGAACCCTCAGTCAAACTGCAAATGGGAGGTTGAAAGAAACAGGTAAAACGTAATGGTGCGTGTAAGTAGACAAAGTGGCATCTTCTCCTTAAATTTCTTTGATCCCTATGGTAGGGAGTGTCAGTATAAATTTGGATATAATGTATGAGATTAATGTTTTGGACAAACAAAGTACTTGAGAAAGGAAGCATAAGGGTTATAATGAGATTGCATACTTAGAGCAGTTTTGCGCTCTGGTGATTCTACTACTTTTGTGTGGACTTCTCTTATGCTGAGTGCACCACAGACATAAGAGAAATGAAAACAGGGAAGATGCCATGCCATTAATTTTATTATATTTTATGTTGAGAATACTTAGGAGCTTGAGCTTGATTGCAAATGGGATTCAGTATCTACTGATGCTCACTCTGGTTGCCCTAAATTGATATACGTGTGTGTCCACACATTCATGTAATGTTTTTTGATTCAGTTTTGGGAGGTCCCTTGCATATGGAAATTGCCTTTGGCTGTAAGAACAATCTCTAGAATGTTGCTTTGATTGTATAGTTTAAAGGGAAACTGCTGTTATAATCTAAATGTTAAAATGATGACTATTTCAAAGATTTGCATTAGAACAAAAAATGCATTTCACACAGGTCATGTGTATGTTCTGTTATGCTAACATAAATAGGAAAAATTCTAGTGATTATGGATTCCTTTTGCTACGGAACAAGGATGTTTCTAGATATATCCGTGATATTTCACTTTCACGAGATGATTCTGAGTTGAGGAAGGAAATCAGCTATGTAATTTAAAGTAATGACCAATAATTTTATCATATCAGTTTAATCTGCACATGGTAATTAGAGTTTTCAGGAGGCATTAGCAGCTGGGGTGTCACTTGGTGCTTTTTGGAGGACTGTCAGCCGGTGTTTCTCTTTGTTTGTTTTCTCATCTTAATGGTTTGGAAAGAAGTTGGTGCTCTAGAAAGAATTGAGAAACAGGCCGGGCTTTGTGGATTTTTATCACTCTGCCAAGACCCTGTGCAACTTCCTCTCTGTTACCCACAGCAGAATACGGAAACCTGACTGCTGACAGCCACTTCTGCAATTGCAGTGGGGCAGGGGAGTGGGCTGGGAGGTGGGCTCTTTTAATTTCTGCTGCTTGCTGTTGCCTTGGCTTCCAAAGAGGAAAACAAGATGTGCCTGAAGATGTCTTTTCAGTTGTTTCTTGCACTGATGGGTTTCCTTCCTTTCCCTTTCTCTGCTGTCCTACAGTGCTGCAGTTGAAGCTCCAGCAGCGACGCACACGGGAGGAGCTAGTGAGCCAAGGGATCATGCCGCGTAAGTATCACTTAATCTCTTTGTCTTAGTGTTTTTGTACATGTTTTTGAGAGGAGAATGGTTTTGCATTACGATTTAAAAGATCAGGTTCTCTGTTTCTGCATGAAAAACATAATATGTAACAGCCCCACCCTGTCCCACCCAATTTGGTCCTTCTGAAGTGTTGGTGCACTAGGTACAAGGCCATCTCCAATACTGAGGAAGACAGTAATGGCTGTAAACATAACTGTACTTGAAAACAATATTTGTATTTGATCACAGTGCACAACAGTCCTATGAAGAGCATACTATGTTAGAAGCGGCTTATATATTTGACACATGCTGGTAATCAGTCTTCTAACAGGCTTCCTGCTTCTGCAGTTTCTGTTCTTGTTTGTCAGCTCTGGAGACCTCTTCGCCAGTTTTAACTTAGTATGTACTTATTCCATAAACCAGCTGAAAACAGGCAGTGGTACAAGATGTTAACCTACAAGGGGCCCTGTTTATGTTTGCAGCTAGAAAAAATATCTAGAAAGAGCCCTATGGGCATCAGCCATTCCCCTTTCTGCAGGGGAAGGCAAAATCTGTGGAGCCAGAGAGCTTTTACTTTTCTGGGTGGACACGTACCCTAATGTTAAGCTTTAATATATTCATTGTCAGGTTACTGTTGGAGAAGGGGACTTTGGTTTGGTTTGGTTTTTTTCCTCCTTCCCCCCAGAATGCAAAAGGATATCTGACATATAGTTTTGTCATGCTTTGGTAGTCTGGACTAGATGACTTACAGGTAAGAACTTGAAATATGACCAAAGACCAAATGTTTTATTTCTGAGGTCCTCTCATTTTCAGTGAACAGCTTTAGTAAAAGGCAATGGATCAGGTATGTTTTCTTCTTTCAAAAACCTTTCCTGTCCCCCATTTTACAAGCCTTACTTGAAGACAGCGTAGTAATGAGGTGTTTCTCATTGCTTCTATTTCTGGGGTGCGCACTGTAATATGACACAGTGATATGACTTAGGCTTTGCTGAAGGTGTAAGGTTAGGTTGTCAACTCTCTCTGAAGGAAGAGAAACTGTCAAGAGCACTCTTCTCAGCTGAAGTGGCTCACTGGAAGGCAGTAAAATGCTCAAGATGTTTCTGGGACCCTTGCTTAGAATTCTGTTAACAAATGAAAAAGGATATAGTACATCATGCCTGTCTTGTTTTTTACCTGGGGAATTTGTATACGTGCTTCTACAGATTACACTTACTTTTGGATGAAAGACTAGTGTCCCAGGGCCTGTACCCTTTTAATAATACTTACCAGAAGAAAATGTTCCTGAATTCTTTGTGGTCTCCTGCTTTAAGTGGGTATGTATGCAAACGCTGTATGTTCAGTACTGGCTTTCTTCAAAGTGTGGCTGGCCAAACTTGTGATTCCTGAGAGGGGTCTGTTTTATGGTTCCTTTGAAAATGGGGCCCTTGCAAGTAATTCAAGTAAGGCACCCAGAGTAATTAGTCAGTCTTAAATTTGCTTAAAATACAGCCTAAATAACTAGTCTTTGCAGATTTGTGCCCCTTGTTGCTTCATTTAAGTCTTTTACATGTGGGTTTTATGTTGGACCAAGGAAGAATGCTCAGTGAAATATCATTGCGAAAATACTGGTGACACATGAAAAGACGTTTTCTGCAGTGGAGAAAAACCACTTTAGGAGATCAGTCCTAACATGATTTGGAATTAGTTTTTCCAAGTCATGGTATCATTTCCCCATACCTGCCAATTGGAAATAACTACACATAGGGAAATGGTTAAAATATTATTTGTCTGGGCCATTTTTAATGAGAAGATCAGATGTGAGAATGATTGTGATACTTAAAGCAGAAGTCCCTTTTTTAACCTGAGAAATACATAGGATGACTAGGGGCCATGTTCCTCCCGAAGGCATCTCAGAGTCACAACAGCTTTGCTTCTACTTTCAGCAGTTCAGAATAGACATTTTTACTTACTACTGGCAATATGCAATATGCCCTCTACCCCCATCTGTGGAAACATGTAGGTACTTAATCCTGTTCTCTGTCATCTAGTACTAAACATGGCTGTACCAGACCCCATGTCTCCCCCTTCAGTACGTTAGGAACCAAGCCCCACATAGCCCTTCCTGATGACTGAACAAAAATATAAAAGTGGGATTCCAGAGGATAGTTAGGTGTTGAAAGAAATGAGCTGGATCATTTTTTCTATGTGAAATGCTGATTGGCTTCTAGACTTAAATTTTTCATCTGGAGATCCTTCACACTCTTAAGAATTGTGGTAGTTGTGGCTGTATCTACATTAGCATTATAGCTTGTGCAGGAAGGTGCTTTTGAAGTGAAGCTTCTAATTGCACCTGCCTTCTGTATGTTGCTTTACACCATGAAATTAAGCTTGAGAGTTGAATTAAACTGGGATGAACGTGAAGAGGAGAATATTCTGCCTACAGCTGATAGGCTTTCAGTCCATGCATTGAGACTGTAACTTGCCTGACATCACATGTCCCGTTTCACCTTTACATAGAGATTGCGGATGTCAGTTCCTCAGCATCAACTGTTTTTTCTATGCAGATTTGGTTTTACTGTGCTATCCTACATGTTCATTTAGATTTGCCTTTAATACAGATCAGTTCCTGGATCTTGTAACCAAACAGATGTGCAAAAAACCATTAACCAAGACTGATAAAAGTGAAAGTTTTTGTATTACATTAAAAGCTACCTAGTGCACACACTCACTTTGGTACCTTTGGTTCCCCTGACTCCAGTTTAAGTCTTACATAGTGTTTAGATTCAGCTTGGTGTCCTGAAAGAGAAATTTTATTTTAAGCTTCCATCAACACAAGATTTTTTGGACACTGTAAAGGAGTGGAAGGAGACACATTTGTGTCACATTAAAATGAGAGTCACACTACTTCTCTTTTGCTTGTTCAGAGCAGAGCTGGGAATTGCTTACTTTTTTCCCATGTGGAATTTTGTTTATACGGTAGAGAGGAAAGGCAAATGTCTCAACATTTTTTTAACCAGTACACTTAATCTCACTTGAATAACCTTTCCAACCCACCAGCCACCTACAGTAGAGCTTGCTTTACTAAAAGATTAGTGTATTATAATAAGAAATGAAACATTCATAAGCAGTGACAGAGGGTTCAAAATAAGTGGGGTTTATACTTCAGTAATTCTTCTTGCTTTTCTGTTATCACTTTGTGTAACCTTTTACTAGTAGCAGGATTCATTAGTTGAAGATTAAAATTCTCAATTGCCTCTGGGAAAGAGGTGGGAAGCAAATCTTCTCTCGCATCTGACATACCTGTGATTTGAGCTAGAAGGACTGTACTTAGAAGCACAGAGAGCCGAGTTTTCATATTTATTCAGGTTTTGGCCTATTTTCTGATAGTGCAAACTGACAAGCTTTTTTGCTATATTTGCATTTTTTTTTATAGCTATGCAGAGGTGATTTTCATCTTCTTGTCCTCATAAAATGAGAGCTGAACAAATTCTGCTGTCTGTGCTCAGCTCTTTGTCATGCTGTAGAAGAAAAGTCAGATGCTGTCAGTTTCTACAATGTCAAATTTAAAGGTTACAGCTATTTGAAGTTTTTGTTGGGAGGTTATTAAACACCCAGTTTTCCACCCTTGAAAGGAATGTCTAAAACAGTAGCTAGTGTGCATCAGTGAAGAAAGATGTGTGGAAAGTATCTTCAACTAAAACAGCAAAAATTTTTAGGGGAGAGACATTTAGGGAATAAAGCACTATTCTGCTTTGCAAAATCTGTTGTGCTTTTTCTCTTTTGCAAGGTTTAAGCTTTATGTGCCCATGTTTTATCCATTGGGATTGTGATCTGTGGCTTCTGGCTGCAAACGTAAAATACAGGCAAGCATGAAAGGTTGTCATGTGGCACAGTCCAGCAGGAAGGCTGTTGTTGTGACCATCAGATTCACCTAAGCAGGTGAAACAGTAGAAGATAATTTCTGGGAGTGTGTCTTCTGTTGCTTTATAGCACTGCTTGGTGACTGTCTGAAAGGGCAGCCTTTGAAAAGGGCATCATGTAGACTGAAAGCTAGGAGCGAGGCTGTGATACATGCAGAGAATTTGTAGGAGCTTCTTTTTTGCTCCAGTGTATCTGGTGTTTGCCAGTTTTTGTGCTCACAAAAAATATATATATGTAGATATACTGCATCCTGGAAAACAAACACCACGGAATCCAAAAAGAATGGATTTTGTGCTGTTTTCTAATGTGACTCTTTTTACAGGTGCTAAGGTGTTCCAATGCTGTAGGTCTGCACTCTGATGCTGTTTTCTGCTTAGACATGCAGCCTGTTAGTTGCATGAGCATATTTCAGAATACAAGATTTGTGAATCTTGTCCTGCTGGTTTCAGACCCTCCTGGGGAGTGTGTATTTTATCTCTGGACTACATGAGGGAAGCATGCCATATTTCAATTGCAACACATCATACAATTCAGAATTATTGTAATAGAGTAAGTGGCCTAATGATTACAATCTTATTAGGCTGCTCATATCACTAGCTGTACTTTTAGATTTGTTTTGTAGCAGTCAGGTTAATGGATAAAATTTAGTATTTGTTACAAAACTAAAATACACTATTTGCTTTTTTTTTTGGGGGGGGGTGGGGTCTGTGAGACATTGCTTATAATTAATTCAAAAGGAATTGCCATTTACTGCGAGTGATTTAAGGATACAAAACACAGTTTATGCTTTGGCATATCAGCGTTGATCATCATATAGGCAAAGCTTGTAAATGGTTTTCTGCATGCAGCACAGCTACCATCATAAGAAACAAGGATCTTTGAGGTATTAATTTCAGGAAGTGAAACGCTTACCACCTGTAAGTTATAAGTTAAAGTTTCTAAAGTTGTATCTGTAGACTTTTAACTTCAGGTGCAGTTCTTAATGTTTCAATAATATTTCATTTTCCACCTAAAGGCTAGGTTAGAAGGTGAACTGCTATGCTTATGTGGAGGTCTACTGATTCACAAGTGTGGCAGAGTGGCTGCACAGCTGACATTTAAAGATTGTTGTGTGTTATATTTGAATTGCAGACAAACCACTTGCTTGAACACCCCAAAAGAGGAATTCCTGCTCTCTGCTGTGTAACATGTTCCCATCATTCTCTCACTGCTTTACATATCAGGTCTTTATAATGATGTTCCATGTAGTTTTTGGAATATACTTATGGTAACAAAACAAAAATATGAATGTTTACTTTCTTGCCATCTAGTGTCTGCTCTTCAGCCCATTGGTAATTGTTTTACTTTCAGTACCTTTGTTTCCAAAAACCAAGTTGAAACTGTACTTTCATTTAGGATAGGGAGTTATGTGCCATAAATATCATTACTCTCAGACTTGTTTAATAAAATGTCCAAGCCTGTAAAGTCTTTTAGATCTAAAAATAGTAACACTTTTTCTTTAATATTCCATTTAACCTCTGAAACCTTGCTATTTCCTGGTTCATTGTGTATAAAACGGGACCTCAGATGTAGAGGCTGCAGTAAGACTTCTGATGTACTTGGTGTTATGCTCTGAGAGTAAGGCTGGAGCACTAAGTGGGTATTGTAAAACCTGCTTTTGTTTGTAAAACAGACAAAAGCTGTAGAGGACACTTGCAGATGTATTTCTGTTTGTGGCACGTAACACACAAATCTGTAACTGGTTTTATTTTAATTGATCATCTGCTTGTAACTTGCTTCCCAGAAGTTATTTGGTGCTTTTTTGACTTTGATCTCTTGAAGTATAATTTCAAAGCATTGAGGCTTTGTGTAGAGAAGTCTGTCCATTTGAGCTGACAGCCTTATTGTCTGGGGCCTAATAACTGCACCTGGTTTGTTTATATTTTTAGATAGCTGTCTGTGATGATTTTCCGTGTGCTATAACATCTGTGATTAATAAGACATGGTTGGAGTAGGAAAGTTCATTGTGTTAGTAATGAAGTGTGCTGTTTGTCCTTTGTGAAGCTGCAGAAAGAAAAGGCTGTGCTTAGGGGTTTGATAGGCTACGTTTAGTCCTTGATCCCTGCAATGATAAAAGATTTAACTCTGCCAGTTGCAAGAGAAACATAATAATTCAGGGGAGTAAAATCTGGTATGCAATACAGCTTTTTTCCCCCTTCATCTTCCCGCAGTTCATTCGTTGGCTGGGAATGGCCTTTCCTTTCTTTTCTCATGGCCCCACACTTCCCCCAGCCTGGGCAGTTGGTGAAGTTGTCGGAAGAAGTTGCAAAGGGTGATTATCCATCCAAGAAGCAGGCATGAAGTCTGGTTTAGGAATGCATGGATCAAACGAGTCCTGGTAGAAGTTCCTTGTGTAGCTTGTCCTTTTCAGCTTGGAGGTGGCACAGTCCTAATTATAATGAAGCTTTATCTTTTTTATTTTTCATTTCAGCATCTATGTAATGTCTTCTGGATGCTAAGAGTTAATGGCAATGGATAGAGTGGGCTATACATTATCTGCACTTGCTGTAAAAGGTTTTTGACACAAAGCTGTTACCATAGGTGACAGTTTCCATTTTGCTCCTGAAGAGAATGAACTTTCTGAGAAATTACACACATCTGTTGGAGTTTAAATTGACTCAGTGTGGGCCCTAAAATAATCTTAGCCCTTTCTGTCAGTAATTTTGTGTGTTTGCTGTGACAAACCAACACTTGAGGCATTTCACACAGTTAAATGAAAATCTTCAGCTGCATCATAAGGGAGATACCGCTGTAATAAAGTTACTGACAGTTCTGCTGAGTTATGGATGTGGGCTGTGGAGAGGTGCTTGTTTCAGGTGTTGGAAGCAGCTTAGCTGGTGCATTGCTCTGTAGAGAGCTGAGCTGAGCTGAGCTGAAGCAGGGTGCCACAGCCCTGCCTATACATTTGCTTATGCAGCTAGGTCAAGCCCAGTTCAGGGAACTGGTAGTAGTTCTGGGGAAGAGTTGCTCTGTGAGCCAATACGCTGTACAGGCTCATGTAATAGAGAGGACTGGATAAAGCTGTAGCACTGTAACTGTCATGTCATGCTTTGGCAGGGCAAACATTTGCAACATGGAGGAGAAACTTTATCCAGCCTTCTTCTGTTTGAGACTAGAAATACTCATAATTCTTTAATCACAATGACACTGTTATTGACGGGCATTATAGAAAGGCAAAGCTGCATTTGTTAGGAGGCCAGAGATGGGTTTCTCACCTTAATAAAAATATTTGGATTGCTATTTGTAGGTCAATGTTAATTTTTAATTTTTCTGAGTTTATATATTGTGGAGTGTGAATAATCACAATTTACCAGCTATGGCTTCTTTTCATATCTTTAACTTAGTACTCAGATCTTAGCCTTAATCCAAGGGGTGGGCTTACCAATGCCAGGGGTGTTACATCAGCAAGAATTCTCAAGTATGATCAGGTCTGTGTACCAGATGTGAAACTCCCTGGAGCCGTGTAAGAAGAGAAAGATGCTGGTGGAGCTCTCTTTTCTCTCACCTGTGTATTTTCACATTTCTACAGCATACTGCTTTCTGGTACTGCCTGACTAGCAAGATGACAGGTCCTTCTGTACATGTGACTGTGTTTTTTGAATACTTTCTTCTTCCGTGCTATGAGAAATGCTTTTTGAAAGTGGGATGAAGACGAAGGGAAGAAGACAGTGCCAACTGCCTTTCTCTGTGATTCAAGTTTTGTGTCTCTTACCAAATTTTATGCACCAAATGCTATGGGGTGGGAGCTCCACCCTGCACTGACAGAGGAAGTTGTGGAGCCTATTTTCAGCACTTTATCTCATCTTTTTACGAAAGCATAGTAAACAAGAGAGAAACTAGAATTCTGTTTGGAGCTGGGGTGAAAGCTGCAGCAGAAGGCCTTCTGCCCCTGAATTAACTCAGCGTGTCTGAGGTTGGGTTTGGACAGGACACGAGCAAAGAAAGATTTTACCTTTCCCTCAGACCCTTATCTAACTGAAGGGCAAAATGCTTGACTCAGTATTTAAAATTTAGCTGTAGCCTTTCTACAAATACTGAGTGCTGTCTGACCAACTGATTTGCAGTTAAAATGTCACCTTGTTGTCTATGATGAGGTAGGTAATATGGCCAAGAATGGCTCATGTGCTGTCTCTCTTCTGTCAGCCTATATGTCTGATAGCCTACAGTAATGATCTTACCCATTGCAGAAAGTTTTGCAGCTTCTCCTAAACTAGACAGTTGAGCTATGATGATTTGTGAAGTTCCTTTTGCCACCTTTTCTTCCCTTTATTTGGTTCCTTGCAAACCTTGGTGTCTTCTGTCAGCTGCATAAGCAAATGCAAGGACTACATGGTGCGTGGATATCATACAGACAGACATTTTGACCTCTTTTTCTCAGCAGTTCCCTTTGCTTGCTGTGTTTTGTTCTTAGAGTGACTGAATTCAGTTCTGATTCCACCTAATTCTCACACTAGGTAACAGGAACTTGAAGATCTACACATGAATATCTTTGAAAGCTTTGCAAGGCTAAAATTTGCCTTTGTACATTGTAGAGTAACCCTGAACAGAAATGTCTGACCCATTTTGCCTGGCTTTTTGTCTCTGCTGTTAAACTGGAGGTTTGGGGTTGATTCCTGGGCATTGATTCAATCTGTTTATAGCAGCACCAGTTGAAGCTTTGCAGCAGTATTTTCCTTCATTCACACATTGCCATCTTCAGAATGTGGCCTGAACTGTGGAACACTAAACTCATGCATTGCAGTTTTGAACCCTGTTTTATAGGAATTAATACGTTGCTTTGAAATGAAGAGTAGCAACTTCCATCTCTGTGCTTTGCATGGAAAGGTGTGCACAATTGTAGATGGTTCTGTGTGCTGCTGTATAGCTTTTGGGGATTAGATGGAAGGACAATAGTTGCAGTGTATAGCTGCAAACATTTTTGAAGCAGGGTGGAAGCACAAAACAGTTGCATCATTGATCTCCGGGGAGATTTTTCATGGTAGCTAAGGGTGTGACCACAAAGATACTAATGCTTCAGGAATTCTGGTGATGAAGCATCAAAATGGTCCACAAGCATAAGAGAGATGAAAAAAATAGGATATATGTGATAAGAATTTCATGAGATCCTTGATAGCCAGTCCATCTGTGGCAGGAAGATCACATCCTGCTGTCAGTCATCTAAAGGTGAGGGGTAAAGCTAATCTCCTAACAGTAAATGCTGCAAATTGCCAGATGCTTGTCCAAGTGGGACAAAAGCACGTACAACTCAGTGAAGGGCACCTTCTTCTGCCCTGTGCTGTCCCAAACCCTGTTGATGATGCTTCTATCACTATACCATTTCTGGTGCTTGTTCAGCCATTTGTAACAACAGGCTGTTTTCCTAAGGTGAATGGGGCAATCTGAAGACACAGGAGCCATGGTTCAGCAACGCTGGAACTCCTGCTGCAGCACTGCCCTTCAACCCAGCCTCTTGTTTCTGACTCTGGCAGAGCAGTTGTGCTCTGATTTGCTGACACTATTATTTGTGGAACCGTGCTGTAAACCAGAGTACCAATACAAGTTAAAATAACTCTTTCAAAACAACTGTGATCTGAGTTCACAGAAGGTTTTGTCAGCATAACTGAGGGCTGACATGCTTTGTCCCAGGCCTAGGTACACCAACAAGGGCAGAAAGTATAACCGCAGGTCACTGATAATGAAAATACCATGCACATACAATGTAGAAACAAAATCAGAAAGGCAGGCAAAAGGTACACCTAACTGAAACTGGACACTGCAGAATTTGCTTCTACAATCTCCAGTATCTCAGTAGAAGAGAAACGTAAAGGAATTGTTTTCTGTGTACAGTGGAAAACAAAAGCTCTCAACAGCTAAGACTACTGCTGTAGTTTGGCAAATTTGTTTTTTCTCTGGCAGCATATTCTCATCAGGGGCTCACCCAAGTTTTGCTGGCAAAGCTGTCCATGCACTTAGATCAAGGATTTGAATTAAGTTAACTAGAAGGGCAAGTGCCATGGGAAAATACTGGAGATACTTCATGGTGACAGTTCCCTTGTTTAGTTTCTTGTGCAGTATGAGTACAACTGGAGCATCAGTGGCAAGGCAGAAATGCTGGGACATGGGTGAGGGGGATAAAGAGCTCCTTGTTTACCTACCACCAGACTAAATATTTGTTGAACTGCCTCCCCAGGAAGTGAGGGTGTGAAATGTTTTTTTGCACTTCTTGGGTTCAGTAGGTTGCATAACAGAGGCTTACTTGATGGTATTGTAAGCAAGATGGGACAACCTGAAGCTGTGATTGTGGCTGGTGAGAGAACAGCATTGAAATAAAGGCTTGATGATAGACTGGGAGGATGTCTTGAGTAAGGCTTTTGGGTGGGGTGGGGAGAGAGAAGGTCAGTGTTTGATGCTGTTCATTATTTTCAATAATTTGATTTAAACAAGAGAACTGTGCATATTTATTAAACTTACAAGTTAGGAGGTTGCGAGGAGGAGAGGTTTGGGGCTCACAGTATTTGGAGAAGCTGAGAAGTACTGGACAAAAACAAAGAAAGAATACAGCGTTCTACATTTTGGTGTGTGTAGTCCATAGGATTAATGGAAGATGTAGGATGGCTGGCTAGATAGCAGCTCTGCAGAGGAGGACTGGGGACCTTTCATGGTTTGTGAGCCGAGCACAAGTGAACATATTAATGCACTTTATTTACACAGAAAAGACACGGCTGGATCATATGACTGAGAAGTGTTATTTAATAATCATTTACCTTTATAAAAGCTGATAAAGCCTAGGTTAGAATATGTACCAAATTTTGGACACTGTACTTCAAGAAAAATGGAAAACAAATGGAAGGAGTCCAAAAGTAAGTACAAGCAAAGGTCTGGGAAATGTTATCTGTAAGGGAAGGTTGAAGCAACTGGCTTTGGTCATTTAATATAACAGAAGACTGTAGGAAAACCAGAGTTTTTAAATATATAGGGATAGATGCAAACAGGAAGAGAATAAATTGTTCTCTGTAATGATTGCAGGTAAGGCAGGGAATAATGAGTATAAATTATAAGAAGGGAAACATAAGTTAGACAGTGTCCTGGTTTCAGCTGGGATAGAGGTTTTTTCTTCCTAGTGGCTGGTATGCTGTGTACCGTCAGGAACGTTTTTACATAGTAAAGACATCTATGCACTGGGATAATTTCTTTGCAATAATATCACATTTTTTTCATGAGAAGTCTTCAATAACAGATTGGACAAGCTACTGTAAGGAATAGTTCAGTGTATTTTATCCAGCCTGAGAGGTCAAAGGCATTAGGTGATTGGAGTTTCTTCTTCCCTATGTGATGGTTATAGCTGGTTGTATCTGCTGCTTTAGGTACCAAGAGCTGTGGACACAAATTCTGTGTCAGTGATAGATGCCCCTTTCCTACCTCGTTACTACTGCTTCTGTTCCACCAGCTAAGCTGCTTATTTGCATACACCATTAGAATGAGCCAGAAGAACTGTTATAGCTGAGAATAGTCGAGCTTTGTCAATATGGATCGTTTTGAACAGCACTTGGGTTGAGCAAGCCAGAAGGGTACAGGGGTAGGGACAGTTTTGCAGGGATCAGTGCCAAGTAGCTGGGAAGGGCAGTGGAAGGAGCTGGAGAAGGGGCATATTAGCACTGTGGGTCTCCTATAGAGTTTACCCAGAGCCTTACTGCTTGAGATTTCTTCATAGGATCTTTATTTTCTTTTCCATTTACTATAATGCAGTTAACAGAATTGCTTGTTCCACAGCTCTGGGCTATGTCGTCATTTCAAAGCCCGAAAAATGTGCAAGGCTTAGTTAACTTCTGCAGGATAATGATCTACAATAGACACACTCTTCTAACATGTCAGCCCCATCCTAGGCTGCTGAGGGAAGCAGTGAAGGATTTGTGCCCTCTTGACATTTCCAGAGGTCAAATATGAAGTCTTCTGTCATGTTGCCAGCCCAGATAGCTACAACCCAGTGTTTGTTTCCAGAGGACTCCTCATGAGAGACTGAAATTGTTCTTTACAAGATTCTTGCCGTGGCAGTTTTACGTTACTATTAAATGTGTATGTGTTTGGAAAGAGGGTTTTTCTTTTTTGTTTGTTTTTTATTGCTCAAGGATTCTTTTCTTCTTGCTTTGCTCTTCTGTATGCAAGAATTTTCCTGGACTACCTGTCACATCGGCTGAACCCCTGCAGTGATTTTCCTGACCATTTGCTACGGTCAGGGAAATGTCACTTAAAGTTCATTGCTGCCTCTTAACTGACGGAATAGGTAAGCAGGAAAGGGAGAGTAAAGAATTACTGCCATGTCTGCACGTTCTGGGGGTACAGAGCTTTTGAAGACTCAAGATGAGTCCTGCTTCGCTTCTCCCCAGTGTAGATTTTCATACCAGTTTATATATTACATGGTATCTTTGCCCAGATGTAACTGAACTTTTATTTCACTTTTCTGTGATAAGTGTACAATGAAGGAAATGTGTATTTAAGTTCAAGCACATGCATATTCAGAAGCAGGTTATGCCGCTTGAAGAGAATATTTCCCAGTATTATTATTTTGCTCTTCATCAAAGTATGATTTTGAGGCTGCCCAGAAGCTGATGTCTCAGCCAGCCAGTGAAGGTTTTTGTATATTTGCAGTTATTGCAAAACCATATCTCTGCCCTTACTTTGGTTTATCCCAAAGCGCAGTCAGTGCACTCCCATTTCACAGCTTGCATAACTTTCCCTGGTGATTTCTGTCCTTAACCATACTGTATGAAACCATCTTTAATCTGAACAGGAACTATTTACCCCATCATTGTAGGGGTCTATGTACTCACTTACTATGGTTAGTTGTTATTCTATTCTACAGATTATTCTTAATTTCTGTAGTCTGAATCCCTTCTATGATGCCCTGATGTGTTCAGAATTCCTGGCATATGGGCTAAATTCTCCTTTTTACCCCATTTAAACTTAGAAGGACAGAACGTGTGTCTTGTCTTTGACTATTCCATTTTATTCTCTAGGAAAGAGTTTAGGAGTCTAGATGTGCATTAGAAATAGTTTCATACATTGCATTTATGCAAGGGCTTCTTTTTTTTCTAGTCTTCTGAGATTTCATTATGAAGTTACATTTGAGAAGTATTTAATCATTGGTCTTCAGTGGAAAATAATGTGTAGACTATGTTTCATAGGGCTTAGATGCAATATTTGGAGTTATTATCTGTAGAAGTTTAGGTGTCTGTCTTCATAAGACTTGCATCTTGAAAGATGAAGTTTTTTTAATTCAGCTGTTGTAACTTGATGGTAATTTAGAAACTTCACAAGGCAGTTGAATGAGTTGAGTGAATATTTCAGAAATATGAAAAGAAGTTACTATGTTCCCTGCAGCTAGTTCTGAATGCAAACCACAATGTGACCACTTTAAAAAGCAAGCTACTTGCGGATTCGGGAAGACCATGAGGAGCTAGTGATACCATGGTCACCCTCTTTCTCCTGTTTTGCTGTGGGATGTGAGCTTTGTGTGCTCCAGAAGAGCAGAGAGGCAGAGTGAGAGATTCCTCCAGGGTTAGTACGGTCCTGGACAGCAGAGGATCGGTTTCTCTACAACATGATCCATTTTGGCTCTGGTTTTATACTGAGTCTGAGGGGGTGAGGAGGTCTGTTATATGGAGAGCTGCTGTTAATTCCTCACGTCTTGGTTTTCTGTCAAGAGACAGATGTACTTTCCTGTCTAAATGTTCCTGTTCTCACTATGGTTCCTCTGACATGAAGCAATATATATGTCCTGTGGACCTGTAGAATTTGAAACCAGCCTTTGCATGTACACAAAACACAGGTGCAAATTAAGGGAAGACTTACAGCTTCCTGTGACATTTAAAGGTAGTAAAGGGAATTAACAGTTCATTAGGATTGTCCCCCATCCTTCTAACTATTTCATGTATTTCTTCAATGTTTCAATGCCATTCCCTTACTTAAGGGTCCTGATAATCCTACTCTGTGTTGAGGCTTTTAAAGGCATTTGTTGGGGTATTGTTTCTGACTCAGGTTCTTGGACCCAACTAGTTTTACTAGAAGTGTACACATGTTAGTCTCTTCAGCAGCCCACATAAAGTCCAGGTCAGTTCCTGTAACTCCTGTGTTGTCAAATGGAGTATGTTAGTTGACATTGCTTTATACCAGCTGGAGACCTGGTCCAACATGTTGAAAGATGCAAGAGGCAGTTGCTGCTGTGTTTTTAACTTAGTTGGCCTGAAAGGATGTGCAGTTCCATCATTCTCACTAGTTCTCTAAATGTTTTCCTCTCAACAGCTCTGAAAAGTCCAGCTGCATTTCATGAACAAAGAAGGAGCTTGGAGCGGGCCAGGGTAAGATCCAGTATTGTCTTAAATGTTTTGGGGATGTAAAGAGTAGTATTTTGGGCATCCTGTAGCTATAACTGAGGTGCAGAAGGGAATCATTCATGTTTTGGATGTAATACAGCACTATGCAGTCAGAGATGTATTGGATGCGATGTTCTTTAGCTTATATGTAGTGGTGATTAACCCTCAGTTGTTCCTGAAAACCATTGAATACGATACCTGGATTTCCCCTGGAGTCTCATTTCTGGAAGTCACTGATATTCTTCTTCCCCACTGTCCATATACTTTACATTTTTATTTTTATGGTGTCTGGTTTTGCCCTTAAATGTTCCTATCATGTGTAGCTCAGTTCCACCTTTGAGGAAACTGTATGATTTCTGTGTTACCTGCACATGCACTTGTTTATCTAGGCCATCAGACATGGAAAATTTAATGGAGAGGATCCCCCTCACCCAAAAAAAAATCACACAGACTTCTGGCTGCATGGAAAGAGGAAGCCAGGCGTCACAATTCATGTGGTACCTTTGCTAACTGGGGGTTTCTTGATGATTTCTGTTCCTCAAGAAGCCTCTGGGGATAGTTTTATTTTTCTGATTAGCCTGCAGGGGAGCAAAGCCTGTTATGACTGCTGGGCTAAATTTTGTTTTAAAAGTGAAAGTGACATAAGTTAATAAATGACAGCTGTGATTAAGATCTGTAAAGGAGCATTAACACTTTAAACAGTGGAAGGATTGGGAGAGAGGACTTTACATTAAGACCAGTGTCCCAAAGGCTTTTCCTTCTTCTTTCTCTTTTTTTAATAAAACCTTCTTATTAAGTTAATATTTTGGTGGGGGCAATTGAGCAAGTATGGTGCAGTTGTCTGATTAACTTTCATATTTATTTTCTTGGGCCAGTCAGTTACCCACTGCTTCCAGATTCCCATTCCTGGGCTCTGTAAAGGGTAATGTGCTCAGCCCAGGCAGGGTCATCAGGAGCATTGCTCTGTAGTATGTCCTCCAAAGACAGCTAAAAGCAGCTCTGTAAATTAAATGAGTCTTGTTGTAGCATTTAGATGCTGCCTGCCAAGGGACTGAATAGGGTCTTTAACTTAACAACTAACACATCTTTAAACAAATAAGAAAGTATGCCCAAACCACAAGTCAGCCACCAGTATATGAAAGTATTTGCTGTGAGCAATGGAACCAGTGCATTTATCTTTAATGTAAAAAGAAATGTCTTGAATTCCACCCTGACAAGTTAGTGGTGTTGCATTAAAGGGGAAAAGAGAGCTTTAGCTCTTGAGGAAGTCCTTTACAGTTTCTGTTCTGCAGACCAGCAGTGCACAGTTTGACTGAGGTTATTACAGTAGAAGGTCATCTTTAGAATAAGCTCATTCTCTGGGTGTTCTGGAAGAGAAGATATGCCCCTTCTCTCTTTTGTATTTGTGTAGATCTCAGCAACAACTAAAGATGCTTTTTTCTCTTCTTTGTGCTGTCCAAGATTACCTCACTCCTGAAATTGGTTCTTGCTTGTCTATCTTTGCTGCAGACAGAGGACTATCTGAAACGGAAAATCCGGTCCCGTCCAGAGAGATCAGAGCTGGTTAGGATGCACATTCTGGAAGGTATGACATATGCTAAAGAGGAAAACATGAACAATAAACTTTATCGTAATTACTTATTTATCAGCTTTCTATTTCGCCTCTGATGCCCAAGCCTTTCTTTCAGTTGAGAGCAGGCAGAAGATCATGCCTGTTGCATGATTTCGTGGGTGGATTCAACTCTGCTTACATGGAGGTTCTTAGAAGAACCTGTTGTGTGAACTCAACTTGTGCAATTTTGTGTAGCTGAGCAACAGTGTAAGAGAATGACCATGGATTGTGTTAAGGGAAGGCACTACAAAATATCCAAGAGGGAGTAAGACAGATTTGATGAAATTAGTACTAAGCACCTCAGTTTCAGAAAGGGGGTACTGTGCTGCTGCTGAATACCACATCTTTGGACTGGAACTGAGTTACATCAGTTTGAGAACAATGAATTTGTCCTATGCTAGAGTCACAACGGCTACTATAGTTATATTTATAACTTAAATACACGTAATAACTGTCATATCTATAGTGCATAGTTATCTGTTGTTATCTGCAACTGTTTTTCTGTAGTTACCAACTGTTATCTATAGTAACCTTTCTGCATAGAAGTAAAATACTGCTGAAGTGCAATAGGTTGACCATTGCTGAACTGATACCATTTTACTTACTTTCCCCCAAACAGAGACCTCGGCTGAACCCTCTTTGCAGGCTAAGCAGCTGAAGCTAAAGAGAGCCAGACTGGCAGATGACCTTAATGAGAAGATAGCGCAGAGGCCAGGTCCCATGGAGCTGGTGGAGAAGAACATCTTGCCTGTGGAATCAAGCCTGAAGGAAGCCATTATCGGTAAGGCCTGAGGAGTATCTGTGTTGAGGGCACTTCCCACAGCGGCTGTGATTTCCTATCAGTCCTTCTGCCTGTCTAAGAGAGTGCAGCCCCTTGGTTGGTCTTGTTTTCCTGTCTCAGAATCAGAAGCTTTCAGCCCCAAGGATTCTGAAAAACAGAACTCCCTCCAGCCAGATGGTGCTATGAAGAGATTAAATTATAGGGAGTATGGACGTTCCAGAATAACGTGAAAGCAATTGCATACCCTAAAGACTTGAAAGACTGTTGAAGATTGCATTCCATAGATTCTCTCATTAGAGATCCTTCTCTCAGTCTGACATGTCAGCAACCTTGGTCAGGGAGAACCTACTGACTTACTCAGATCAGGGAGAGGAGACAGAATATAAACAGGTGTGGTGAAACAAAAGCTGTCTGTGAACTTAAAAACTTCAGAGGATTCAACCCCTTTAAAAATAAACCAGAACAGATGTAAATCATGCCAGTGCCATTCCAAGGGCTGAAAGGAATGCTGAAGAATAGCCTTCCCACTGCCCCAGCAGTGCTCTTTTCCCTCTCCCCAGACTGAGCAGTCTGTGTGTGTCTGTGGTTATTCATCCCTTTAAACATGCACAGATACTTTAAAGACAAATGGAACACAACTGTGAGTAAGATGGAATACTTCTCATGAAAAATGAAAAGCACAGTATTGTGGGAGAGCCTGACTTCACCATTGCACAAGCAGGGATTGAGGAAGAGAAAGAATGAACTTCTAAATTGGAGCATTAGAGATGTGGCTTCCTTCTGACTGAGCAAAGAACATCCTCTGGATTTCTATTGCTACTGTGTTAGGTGCAAATGATAGTATTTTCATGCTTACAGGATTAATTTGAGATAATGTAATCTGAAAACCACAAATGTACACTCACATGAATTTGTCTACTGAGCATGTAGATAGACAGAAATGTTAATAGCAGTCAGGATCATCACTTTATCCATAGCCTTTGTTGCTTTGCTGGGAAGACTAGAGGACAGTTTGGGATTCTGTTTTGAAGAGGCATTCTGCCTTCCACCACACAAGATGAATATCAAAGAAATCATGACTCAACCTTACAGTGTCTAACCTTCTTTGGTGCCCGTGCCACAGAACTGGGTGTGGGCAGAGTTAAGTAGCACTTGTCCTGAGCTTGTCTGGCTAAGAAGCAAGGGAAGTGATTCGCTCCAGTCTGCACCATTTTATTCTCCTGATAGTGGAGATGAATATAAACACAACTGATTCAGTTTGGGCTGTGTTCTGTCATTTTCAGTTGGTGCTTTAAGCACAGCTCAGATCTCTCTCCGTGTCTTCATTAATCTTTATGAAACATCTCATGTCAAGTGAAATAATCAGTTATTCCACTTCAAAGACCACAGTTGGTGTGTGTGTTTTTAGTTGGACAGGTGAACTACCCAAAGGTTGCAGACAATTCCTCCTTTGATGAGGACAGCAGTGATGCCCTCTCCCCAGAACAGCCAGCCAGCCATGAGTCCCAGGGGTCTGTCCCATCACCGATGGACTCCCGGATTTGTGAGCCTCTCCCTAGCACCACTGGCACATCACTAGCTCAGGTAAGAATGTGGTGGCTTCCTGCAGTGCCCTGGAGCTTCACAGCTAGTGCTGATTTCTGGCAGAGGATCCTAAAAAGTGAGACCAAAGGATCCTTAAAAGGTGTAGTCTGTGAGATTTCACAAGGGGTCTTTGCTCTGTGTAGCATTGATGAAGTCCTCTGGTTATTCAGAAGCCCCCATAGTAGCGCCATGTGCAGAAGGGGAGCAACCATCACTTGGTGATACAACCTGTGTGTGACTGGTTCTGGCGGGCAAAGCTGGGAGGTACAAGTGTGGGATTTTGATTTATTTTCTCCCCTGAGAAGATGTGCTGCTTCTCAGGGATAACTGGAGCAGTGAGTTAAAGGAGTCAGATTAATGACTTGAAACCTGTGCTGCTTCCCTGTAAGTGGACATTTCCTGCACTTTCTTTAAACTGTCTCCTTCCTTGTATTCATCATGCCTTCTTTTGTGTCTGCAGGGTACATCCCAATTGCAAATCAGCACAGACTCCAGTGAAACACTTTTCCTACCTGAACAGCCACCTCCACCTCTGCCACCTCCGCCTCTTCTGCCCCCTAGTCTTACCAATGGAGCAGCTCTTACTGCTGTCAAGCCCCCACCAACACTCATTAAGGTACTATTTTGCCTGATTTCTTCATAATTATAGTCTGAAGGAAGATAAGATGGTTACTCTGAAGAAGGTTTGGAGCTGGAAATACTTTGCTGACAGCGCAAAGAAGGGAGAGCTGATTTCTTGTGAGCGTCTTCCTCTGACACTGATTGTAACTTGTTTAACATTCTATAAAGTGGGTCCTGAATGCAGAATTTTTGAAACAATCCTGAATATCTGAATTAGTCTGCACTGGATGAGCAAGTGATCTGGTGTGCTGGAAAAGGTGACCTGCATTATGGTGCAGTGTAAGCTGCTGCAGGTGCTGTGACCATACTGTTGCCTAAGTTAGAGAGGCAAGGAAAGATGCTGAGGTCAAATCTGGAGAATTTTGAAATGAAAATTCCAGTGTATGTTCTGGTTTACATGGGGTGTTATATTATTCCAGTGTTTCCATTCTTATTTGCTTCCTCCTTTTTTTCTAAATAGCAAAGCCAGCCCAAGTCTGCTAGTGAGAAGTCTCAGCGCAGTAAAAAAGCCAAGGAGTTGAAGCCAAAAGTGAAGAAGCTTAAATATCATCAGTATATTCCCCCGGACCAAAAGCAGGACAAGGGAGCTCCTCCCATGGATTCATCCTATGCCAAAATACTGCAGCAGCAGCAGCTCTTTCTCCAGCTTCAGATCCTCAACCAGCAGCAGCAGCACTACAACTATCAGACCATCCTGCCAGCCCCACCAAAGTATGGGTCCTAAATGGCAGCTCTCTCTTAGGAAGCACTTGCTTTCCCAGTACTGTTATTAGAGGCAATGTGTTCTGGGGTGAGGTGTGGTGATTGGGTGTAAAACATTTAAATTTTGTTAGGTTGCAGCAGGCCTCACAAAGGGCCTGACTAGGAGTCGGTTGCCAGAGTAAGGGTCATGGACCATCGTGTGGTTTAATGTCTAGGATGGCACTAGTGACCCAGATGTTTCTGAACTATGTGATTGCTGACGCCAAGGGCCTTCGTTGCCTTTAATGGTTGGTTTTGATGCCTGTGTTTTTTCTTTCCCTGCAGGCCTCCAGGAGAGCAGCAGAGTGGTGCCAGTGCCCCTGGTATACGCAGTCTCTCTGCTACAGTCAGCAGTGCATCTTCAGTATCCTCTGGTTCCAGTGGGCTGATGCGACAAAACAGTAATGCTGCAGTGGGCAAGCCTGGCCCTCTCCCTGCCAACCTAGATGAGATGAAGGTAAATTCCTTTGAAGCTGCGTAGCCCCTTTTTTGCCATAGTTGGAGGGCAGCAGTGAACAATGTTGCTGCCCCAGAGCAGGGCTGAAGTGGGCTGACAGGATTTAGTGACAGCAGCTGGTATTGCTACCCTGTAGTCTGTACCTGTGGTGCAGGTTTGTTGGCCTGCAGGAGGCCTTTGCCTCATGGCTCTGGTAACTGTTAAAAGAGTTTTTCTGGTTAAGAGTCTATATTCTCTTAATGTTGGCCCCTTTTTCTTTCCCTGATTCAGGTAGCAGAGCTGAAGCAAGAGCTGAAGTTGAGGGCCTTGCCTGTCTCAGGCACAAAGACGGACCTGATTGAACGTCTCAGGGCTTACCAAGAGCAGAACGGTGCAGCCGGCCAAACAACCCCCACTCCCAAGCCCAGCACAGCAGCCATGCTCCCAAAAGCTGCTGAAGTGGTGGTAGCCTTCCCAGCTGCCAGGCTGAGCACAGGGCCAGCTCTGGTCACCACTGGCATTGCACCAGCAGAAGTAGTTGTGGCCACAGTCACCAGTGGTGGTGTGATGAAGTTTGGCAGCACAGGCTCGACTCCTCCTGTTTCTCCAACTCCTTCTGAGCGCTCGCAGATGAGCACAGGGGATGAGAACTCAGCCACTGGAGACACCTTTGGAGAGATGGTGACCTCACCCCTGACCCAGCTCACCTTGCAGGCGTCCCCAGTGCAGTTCCTGGTGAAGGAAGAAAGCTCCAAGTCTGCCTCCTGCAGTGTAAATGCAGCACCCAAGTTGGAGCGGTGTAGCACTGGTAACAGCAAAGATGCAGAAGTTAGGGACAAAGACCAGATGCTGCAGGAGAAGGACAAGCAGATCGAGGAACTCACCCGGATGCTGAAACAGAAGCAGCAGCTGGTTGAGATGCTTAGACTACAGCTAGAGCAGGAGAAGCGCTCTCAGCAGTCACTACCAGCCCCAGCGGCTGCAGGAGAAGGAACAGCCCTTGCCTCCAACCCAGTAGCGTTTGGCATTCAGGTCAAGAGTGAAAACAGTTTCCTGAGTTGCCAGTCTGCACAGCAATCCAGTGGCCAAACAGACCAATTCAGCCCTGCACCAACCGCTAGCCAAATGGACACTTCAAATCCAAGCTCAGTGCCAAAGAAAGCCGTGATGGTGAAGCAGGAGGTGCCAGCCGCGGAAGCAGAGCCACCATGCCAGTCCCACAGCCCGCGGCTTTTCCTTGGCCAGCAAGGGAGCTCCCTGAGCGACCTCATCAAGGGCAGTCCGCCCCCCACCCTCATCACCGACTCCACAGGGACCCACATCGTCCTCACCGTGACCAAGCAGAGCACCGAGAGGCAGGGCCTCTCGCCCCATGGGAAGGCAGGGAGTAGCTGCCCGACCTTGCAGGTGGGCAAGGGTTAGATCACATCCCTGCTGCAGGCAGTTGGGTGCCTCTCTCCCTTTTCCTGATCCTGGTTAAGTCAAGCATAGGGTGACTTAATATGGTGGAAATTTGGTGCAGTAAATACTAAAATGGCTGAGTTGCCCACTATGAGGGCTGGTAGATTATGGCTTTGTAAAACAAAGCAGTGTAAGCAGATCTGCAGCAGAAAGCCTGGAATTTGACAGTGATGAACTGTGTACAGCAATGGAGGACTGACTGTGCATCACAGGCTGTTCAGCATTCTTCCAAACACAGATTCTTCTGCCTTTTGTCAGGCAGGATCTCAAGCTTTTAAGACAAGGGTTTGCTGCCACGTTTCACTAGTGGCAGAGCAACTATGCCTGTGGTGGTAAAAGAAGCAGAGTGTATTTCACCTCGTGTCCTTTACTGGAGAGCGTAGTCAGAGTGATAGATAGGTCACCTTATCTACTGAGAGCTGAAATCAGACCCTGGGAGCAGTCTGTTTGTTTGCTTTTTGACTGCTCTTTGTTTTAATGCATGTCAGTATTTCAATGTTAACAGAGTCTTTCATCAGAGATGATCTACTATTCCCTGGCTGGCATGAGCTCAGCACTTAGCAGAATTGCTCTGAGTGTTTCTTCCAGGAAGGAATAAATATGCTTAGGTTTTATGGCATAAGTCAACCCCTGGCGTCTTTCATGGCAGAGATGATTGCCGTTCTGTGCTGCTACGTTTCTTGCACCTTCTGCAGAGCAAGTGGCAGTGTCTGCCACCAGGGACAGGCACTAAGCATTTGCTGTGTAGCAGGCAGCTGTCTAAATACCAGCATCTGGTGTTACTCTTGATACCCTGGTGTATCTCACCTGAACTCCAGCCACTCCTCCAGAAGGGCCCAGGTCCTATGTCAGGTCTGCTAGCCCTTGAGGGATGTCAGGGATTTAGACTGGTACCACCTCTTCTTTTGGGACTCTAAATCCCATCCCAGTCTGATTTCTCTGCTTGGTGAAACAGAACGAATCACTGAGTTCCCTAAAGAATAGCGAGTGGGGGAAAAACAAACTTCATAAATCCTTTGAGAAACACAAGCCTTGCACCACGTTGTGTCTGGGGAATGGATACCCTGCTCATGGGCACTTTTTTGTTTCCAGAAAGTACAATCATCGCCTGCTAAAACTTCCAGCCAACCACCGTGTCAGCTACCTGCAAGCACCCCTCAGCAGCCCACGCAGCAGCAGAAGCAGCCGCAGCAGCCCAGAGGACTAACCCAGCCTGTCAGAAAGGTAGCTCACTCCTTGCTCCCTTTTCTTCCTTGTTTTTCTTTGCCTGCTGCCAGGGTTTGTAGCAGTGCTGGGAATGGACCACATGCACAATCCTGGTCAGATACTGTCATCACAGCAAAGCGGATCTCAGCAGCTTCTGCCACAGCTTGCAGCTGCATGAGATGTTTGGGTTTGAGTTTGAACATGGCAGCAGAAAGGGTGTCTGGCACAGCCTCTCCATTCCCCCTCGTCCTCCTGAACTAGCTATGAGGGAGATTGCTCCTCAGGCATGAGGTTTCAGGAGCACTGAGTGTCCATGGGGATGCTTGGAAGAGTTGTGGAAGCTTTACAGCAAAGAGCTTTGGGCTAAACCATGACAATTTCCTAGCTTTGCCCTTTGGTTTGACGTTTGGGCAGAATACCACCTGGTGTTTTAAACAAGCATTGTCTAGCCGTTAAGAATGGTGAGAGGCCAGAATTGGTTCACAGTGGTGTTCCTGCTTCCTGAAGGATTGCTACTGAACTGAAAAGGTGGCTACATAGAGGGTGGTGTGGGCAGTATGTCTGCTGCTGAAGGTGGCATCTGAGCTCTGACAGGGATGAAAGGAGGGGACCTGTTACTTACTCTCCGGTACTGAGGAACATGCTGTGGTTTCCATTCCTGTACCTTGATCACATCTGTTAATCATCTCTTTGTGAAGTGCAGTGCTGGTTCAGGAAAGAGAGCACTTCTGGCCTTACCCCTTCTCCAGGGGTGGTTGTGCATCTCCTCCCTTTCTACCTGATTTTGAGCTGTCTCTAACATGTAATCAAAATACAGAAATATTATGAAGAGTTTTTAGAGCTTGTTAGGATCCCTTCTGTGTCAGATCTTGGAAAGAATATGACAACTAAAACAGCGGAAGTTTAGACTGGATATAAGGAAGAAGTTCTTTACTGTGAGGGTAGTGAGGCACTGGAACAGATTGTCCAGAGAACCTGTGAATGCTCCATTCCTGGCAGTGTTCAAGGCCAGGTTGGACAGAGCCTTGGTTGACAAGGTCTAGTGTGAGCTGTCCCTGCCCATGACAGGGGGTTTTGAACTGGATGATGTTAAGGTCCTTTCCAACCCAAACCATTCTATGACAGGAGTAGTTTTGAATGTGGTCAGAGTGGGATATCCACTTTGCAAAGGGCCAGTGCCTTGGTTTGCTCTGAGACCTTTGAGGAGATGCAAAGGTGATCAGTGGCACTCTCCTAATCCTTTTGCCTCCCTGTAGGATCAGAAGCCAGGTCTGCAGGCGGTCACAGGGCAGCCATCTCACACCATATTCATGTTGTCTTTCTCAGCACCTCCAAACCAACAGCCCTTCTTCCCCAGTGGTTTCCACAAATGATCCCTGAAAATTGGTGCTCCTGGCAAAGGAGCGTGTGTGGAAAAAGGTGCCCTCCCAGCATGTTCCAGGGGCCTGTGCCACAACACCAGCTTCCAGCCCCTCTCAGGACAAGAGCAGACCCCAGAGCAGCTATACGAGCCAGGGCCTGCAGTCACTCCTCTACCTGCGGGTCACGGAACAGATGATCAGCTTTCCAGGGAAAACAGGAGGGGGAAGAGCATCAACACGTATGAGTGTTGAAACTGGCATTCATCTAATACCTGGAGATCACTGCTCCAGGGAGCAAGCTTCACTGTGGATCACACATAGCTGCTGTAGAGGCAAAGACCTGATCCCTGTTTTAACTTTTCTTGTGGGCAGTTGTGTGCTGATTCATCTGGTAAAGCTGAGTCATGAGCACCGCTTCCTGCAACGCTTGGGGTTTCCTTTGGAGGTCCCTGGTGCTGCTGAGTGCTCTGGTGCCCTCCACCCACCATAAGGCTCTGAAACTTGACTGCTAGTGAAGCTGGCTTCTCTCCCCAAAGCAGGCACTGCAGGAAGAGGTGGGTAAAAGAGGAGTCCTGGATATATTGCGCAGAGTAGGCTGAACACAAAAAGGGAAGTGTCCTCTCTCTCCAAAGTGCTAGAGGAATTCCCCACTTGGACAGATGAGGCTTTCCCCATCCAGGAGCAGCCCCGTGGTGGTTTGTGGCATTGCGTTAGCATTAGAAATGTCAGCAAAAGATTTCCAGCTGTCAGTTGAAGGGGAAATCTGTCTTCCACCCCTGCAACCATAATGCATAGAGTACACAGAAGAAGCCACACTACTCTGAGCAGAGCAGTGCAGACGTCTCGAAGGCACTCACCAAGAGGAAGGATGACAGTCTCTCAAAGCAGCTGTGAGACAGGAGTTGGTGTGATCTTTCCCCTGATCTCTCCCTCTGCCTTCTTTCTAAACAGCCCTCATCACAGCCCAGCTCTCCTGCTGCCCCTTCTCCATCCCAAATGGACCTGGAGCAGCAACAGCACACGTCGCTTTTTGGAACTTCTCCATCTCCTCTCTCTGTTCCCTCGGTCCCACTGAAAGAGCCACCAGGCTATGAAGAGGCCATGAAACAACAGCCAAAGGCCCAGGTCAGAGCAGTTCTTCTTGGTTTCCTTGGAGAGCAGGTGAAACATTGCTGTGTAAGTCTGCTTAGATTCCTGATCTGGGCCAGTGACACAGAATGGAGACACCACTGCAGCTTCCTAGCTGAATTCCTTCTGAAGAGTTTGGGGCAGACCCTAAACCATAGGTAGAGTTCTCCAGCCACTCACTGTCTGCTGAGTGGTAGTACAGCAGATGCTGACTTTACCTTCCAGAAACAGCCTGGGCCTACAGAGGATTATGTTGTGGTGCCTCCATGTGCTGGTTCTTATTAGCTAACAGACCCATCTTGGGGTGAGGGAGGAGAGCCAGCAGCTGAGGGTGTTGCAGGAGTGGAAGCTCCCCTGGTAAATAGGAAGCTAACCCTGCACTCGCTCTCCCCAGGAGAACGGCTGTTCCAGCCAGCAGATGGATGACCTGTTTGACATTCTCATTGAAAGTGGAGGTAAGGAGGCAAAACCAGCATTTCCCAGAGACTGAGTTTGAGCCTGGGGATTATATAGCACTGGGGGGAGAGAGTCTGTCATGGCCTAGGTCTTTGCTCTTGTGTCCCTGCCAGGGCCTTCAGCACTGACAGTAAGGCCCTGAGGGAGATGTCAGGCATTGGTATGATACAAAGCTGCTCAGTGGCTCTCCTACATCAGATCTGAGCACATCTCTTCTATGATACTGGACAGAGCTTGAATTCCCTGAAGGCAGGCTGAAAACTCCCCACAGCAAGCCAAGCTTGGGTACAGGAGGAGTTTCCTTACTGCAGTTGGTGGTCAGTGATGGCTCAGTCTGGGAGATCCCTGTTGCCGTGGTCAGTGGAAGGGAAGAAGGGAGGGAGGGACTGATCCTTCTGGTGTTTGGCCAAGCTTTTCCTCACCCCAGCCTGCCTGTTTGTTTCCTGTACAGAGATTTCTGCTGACTTCAAGGATCAGTCATCCCCCGCTGGGAAAGACCCACCGGTGGCCCCAGCCTGCTCCCCACCGCCCAGCAGCCACCATTCCTCAGAGCTGGCGGTGCCAGTGTCCCTGGGGCAGCCGGTGCCCGTGGGCCGGCTGGAGGACTTCCTGGAGAGCAGCACCGGCCTCCCGCTGCTGACAGCAGGCCACGATGGGCCGGAGCCCCTGTCCCTGATTGACGACCTCCACAGTGAGATGCTGAGCAGCTCAGCCATCCTGGACCACCCGCCTTCACCTATGGACACCTCAGAATTGCACTTTGCTCACGAGCCATCTGGGGGCATAGCCCTGGACCTGGCTGAGGCTAATTTGGACAGCATGGACTGGCTGGAGTTGCCAGGGGGGCCCGTCATGAGTCTGGCTCCCCTTAGCACTGCGGCTCCCAGTCTCTTTTCCACAGACTTCCTTGATGGACATGATCTGCAGCTGCACTGGGATTCTTGCCTGTAACTCTGTGAGCAGAGACTGAAGGGAATGGGAGTGGGAGGGCAGGGGCATGCAGGGGGAAGAGGCCAGTCAACCAAAAGAAAAAAAAGAGATGAGCTCCTAGTATCTGTACTCCTCCCCCAACACTGTCCTTCCTGCACGGAGCCAGCAGTGGTGGCAAAGGCAAAGCCACTGCTCAAGTCACAGCCAGACCAGAGTAGGGACAGTGGCTGCTGGGGGCAGAAGAGGCTGTAGGAGCTGTGGGGCTGGTGGTCTCCTACCTGCTCTGTGCAGCCTGACCCAGCCAGGGTGAGAAGGGAGCCGGCAGCCCCTCTTCCTCCAGGCAGGAGCGGTGATGGCAGCACATGGAACGCAGCATGAGTTCCCTCACACCTTGCAGCGGGACAGGGCATGACCAGGGTGAGCTGTTTCCGGAAGCAAGCACCTCTCACCTTGCTGGATGGGCAGATAGAAGGGGTTGTGCTGCCCCTGCATGGTGGGTTTTAACGGGGCTTCTACCTCTGGAACAGAACACAAAGGCAGGAGTGCTGGCTGCGGTGGCTGCCCTCTGCACCACTGGCTGGCTGTCAGGGAGGATCTGATCTGCTGAGGGGCTGTGAGGAGCTGGGCAGAACAGGCACCTTTTCCAAATGTAGCCAAAGGGAACCGGGGTTCCACAACAACCTGGCAGTGTCTGTGCTGGTTTCCCAAATACTGCTGAGCTTGGCAGAGGCACACCTGCTTGCTTCGCTCGCTTTGGGCTGCAAAGCAGATTTTTAAGGTGCTAAAATCCAGGTCCTTATGTATTAAATCTGTCCTTTGCTGCCCCAGACCTCTGGCTGTGCCCGGCCTGCAGGCACCCTGCTACCCCCTCAGCTTCCACAGCACTCATGGGGTGGGGGTTAGGGACAAAAAAGCATCCCAGTGTCCTGTTGTGGTGCATGGGGCACAGCTGGCAACGAGCAACATATCATTAGGGGCCATGTGCAATCTCTCCTGCCTTCAGTTATGCTGTTCCTTCCCTATAGCAGGTGCCCCAGTGGAAAGAGACAGCTGGGGATGTCAGCCCTGATGGGCAAGGAGGGGGAAGTGGTGCTGCAAAAAGGGGTGTTGTGTGGCACAAGGGTCCTGGTCTCAGTGGTGCGACTGTGAGGGCCCCTTTTGGGCATTGGAAACCCAGACTTGTGGCTCTCTCTCATGCTGTTACACCTGTTACTTTGGAATTCCTGTGTTGGTTAGGAGTAACTCACGGCCACATTTACCAGGAGAGACAGAGCCTACCTTTGCCTCACCAGGCAGCTGTCCCTGCTTGGGCCCTGGGCTGGGTCCAGGCTGGGGGAGCTGGGGAGTACAAAGCTGGAGGTGGTGGCTATTGAAATCATACAGCCTAAGTTGCTGACTCTGCTCAGGCAATGGAAGGATAAACTGCCATCCTTTTTAATGTCTCCTTGAGGATGCTGAACATCCCCACCTTGCCCTGCTGCAGAGGAGGAGGTGTGAGCAGGCGCATGCTGCACCCTTGCACCTTTGGTACCTGGCACTCTTCTCAGGGGGAGGCCTTGCCTGGGAGAAACTCCTGCTTTCCTGAGCCCTATTTGCTTGTTAACTGCATGGGGAGCCACTTTCTTAATCATTTGCAGGGGGAGCCTGATGGCAGCTTCCTTCCTTTCTGCCCCCCTCTGCTCCCTTCTCTCCCCAATTGTAAGCAAGGCAGAGCCTCTTATCTGCCTCCCTCAGTGTCCGGGGAACACTGCCTGCTTTCTTTTGTCCAAGCTACAGTGTCATGTCCTAAAGACAGAATAACTGGGACTGGTGGACACCCCCTTGAGCCCTCTTTCAGTTCTCTCCTGGTGTTCCCTGGGAGCAGTAGGTGCATTAGCAATTGCCTTACAGAACTTTCCCAGGGCATCTGGTTGCAGGTGAGCACAGGAGGTAATTGGTTGCTTAAGGTGGAAAGTAGTGGGAGGACTCATTCAGATGCTAGGGGAGAAAAAGGAAGCTACAAACTCATGCAAAATAAGCTTCTTCTATAGCCCACAGTGAGCCGCAGCCCCCAGCACCACCCAGCTGTGGGGTTTCTTTGTACAGACACAGAGCTGCAACCAGTAAACACAGAATGAGCTTAACCAAAGTGCAATGAGCTCCTAGAGACAGAGGGTGCACTCCCAGCCTGACCCTGGCCTGTGGCAGAGGTGCCAGTGCCTGTCACTGATGTAGCCCTTCCCAGGGTTGCTGGGGCCAGGCTGCGCTCCCGGCTGCTCACACTCGCCTTCACCCACCCACCGTCATCTGTGACACGCTGTAGGGACTTAATGAGCCCAACTTAATTACTTGAAATTGGCTGATGGGCTGAAGAGCCCCCAAAGAACCCGGATGACACACAAGCACCCCGACCCTCACCTGAGGATCCCAGCTGACCTGCAGAGCCCCTCTGCACAAGGGGCTTCTGCCAGCAGTGCGAGCCCTAACCCTGTGGCCCGGGGCATACGGTACCTCATCCCAGGAAAGATTAGAAAGCCTTTTCCCCACGCAGTGCCCAGCGCAGGCCAGCCCAGTTCTCTGCTTTCTTACTATTATTTGTTTGAATAATAGTTCAATAGTTCTTTGTTGGAAGAGGTGTTCCCCCGGACGTACATTTTTGCACCCGTTGGGAAAGAAAACCCACAAAGTCTGATGTTCTGCCTCTACCTTGAATGTAATCCTGAATCTTTCTGCTGTAACCACTACTTGTTTGTAACGTGTATTTGAGTAGCACGCACTCTCCCTTCCACTATGCAGCACGCAGCGAGGGGCGGTCAGCACCGCTGGAGACGGATGGTGCTGGGGCATCAGATCCAGAGCGAGTGTTCAACTGGAAAAGGCTAAAAGTGACAACGGGGGAGAGAATGGATCTTCAAATTGAATTATTTTTTCAGTTACAGATCTTTGGAAAAAAAGTCCATTTTATTAAAAAAATTCCAAACAGCCACGTGCTCAGAGGGATCCCTGCGCTGCTGGGGGGAGGACACAACTTGGGCATCTCCGCCTTTTCCAGCTAAGGGTGGATGAACTCTGGGCTTTTCTCAAACCTGAAGATGCTTGCGTGGTGGTGCCTCATCCCTTCTCAACTGCAGGGAGATTCCCCCCATGTATGGAAACTACCACCCTGCAACTAGAAGTAGGAGAAGCATGGGCAGCTGGTACAGCCTCCACCCCAGCCCAGCAGGCTGGTCTGGACCACAGCTGCTGTGGTGGTGAGGTGATGCTACAGCCTTCCTCGGCCAGATGGCAAGCTGGAATTCTCATGGAGTCATAGAACTGTTTGGGGTGGAAGGGACCTTAAAGCTCATCCAGTCCCAACCCCTGCCATGGGCAGGGACACCTTCCATTCGACCAGGTTGCTCCAAGCTCCTGTGTCCAACCTGGCCTTGAACACTGCCAGGGATGGGGCAGCCACAGCTTCTCTGGGCACCCTGTGCCAGGGCCTCAGCACCCCCATAATGAAGAATTTCTTCCCGGTATCTATATCTCCCCTCTTGTCAGGTTAAAGCCATCACCCTTGCCCTGTCACTACGTTCTCTTGTAAAAAGCCCTTCTCCAGGTTTCTTGTAGCCCCCCTTTAGGCACTGGACGCTGCTCTAAGGTCTCCCTGGAGCCTTCTCTTCTGCAGGCTGAACAAGCCCACCTCTGAGTCTGCCTTCACATGAGAGGTGCTCCAGCCCTCTGAGCAGCCATTATCTGGCCCACTTCTCCAACCTGTCCAGGATCCTCTGGATGGCATTCCTTCCCTCCAGCTTGTTGACTACACCGCAGAATCATGCCTGGGGTGCACTCAATCCCACTATGTCACCGATGAAGATGTTGAACAGCAGTGCCCCCAGTACAAGCTCCTGAGGGCCACCACTCTTCACTTGTCTGCACTTGGACTCCTCCAGGCAATTCCTTACCCAGTGAGTGGTCCATCCATCAAATCCAATTACCTTGACTGAAACCACTCATTTTCACATCAGTAAACATGCTGCAACTTCCACCTTCCCGTAAGCTTCTGGCCACAGTTCTCCCAGGCCCTGTGTCATTGCATCCTGCGGTGCAGCCAAGACTCTACCCGTTTTTTGTGGAGAAACTGGCTGCTGTACACACAATGCTGCTGTTCACCACCGCCCAGCCCTGGTTTCTGCCAGCCCGGCTTCCTTCCCCCTGGGCCATCCTCCTGCAGTGTCCCTGCACACTCCACTTGTGCTTTTCTGCTGCACTTCAGCGAGGACGGGTGGCAGAAGCCACTGCTGGCAGCACAACTGCTCCTGCCCCAGCTGCTGGTCTGATGCAAGGCTGGTGAGGAGCCCCCCAAAGAGGCAGTCTAGGCTGAATGGAGACCTCAGCTTGATGCTAACGGCAGCCAGTGCAGAAATGGGGTCCTAATTATCCAAGAGTAGAAACAAAGAATTAATTCTCATCATGGCCCTGTCAAAAAACAAAACGCCAGAGCCCAGCACTCCCCCAAGATGCAGTTTATTTACAAACCCACCAAATAAAGTAAGAATCTAGTGTCATTCCATGAGTAGTTTGTGCTCACAGACAAGCGCTTTCAGTAGAAAGTCACAGACTCCATATCCAGAGCCACCACCACAAAGCAGCAATTCTCCACTCCCGACCTGCGTCCCCGCTGCCACCGCAGGGCGAGGAGGATGAGTTACATCTCCCTGAGCCAGCTCCAACCTGAACCTCATCCTGAGCTACAATGGTGCCAAATATACACACATTCCTGGAGTTCATTTACAGCTTTTTGGTTAACAGTAAAAATCACCTAGAGACTAAAATGACAGCAAGAAACACTTGTTTAGAGGAGAGGTGTTCTTTTGTCTGCTCCCAGAGGAGACACAGCCCATCCCCTAAGGCTGTCACACTGGTAACAGGCCAGTGCCATTGGGCACCTCTTGTCAACATCCCACACGCCAGTGCTAGGGAGGTGAGATGAGGGTGATGCTGGTTGTCCCTTCTCAGCCCTGGCTGCAGATCAGAGGGACTTGTCCAAGTGCTTCAGGATTTGCCATCTCTCTCTCTAGTAAAGGCAAGCCCTTGGCTGGCACGGGGGGATTTGCCATCCCTGCCCCTATACAGCCATGAGTCTTTCACCAGCCCAAATCCACGTGCAAGCACAGTGCCAACTGCCAACGGCACCAGCTCTCACGGACCAAGCCACCCAACAAGGGCTGTGTCTCTTCCCCATATCTATAAGCCCATGGGGCAGTGCACAAGGGGCCCTGGGCCAGGCTGCTCCCCAGGCACTGGGGGGAGGCAGGGCTGTGGCAAACATGAGATGGGGGTTTCAGGGATGGGGAAGGCTGGGACGGAGGGAGGGAGGGAGGGAGGGAGAGAGGGGACACTTGTCTTTGTGGCCAGAACACACTTGTCCCTTTGCAGCATTGCCCTTGACCATCACCTCCCTCAGGTCTGCAGTTCAGCCTCTTGGTGCTGCTGCCATCTGTCCCAGTGGCCTGGCAGCCCTCCGAGGAGGATACTGTCACAGATACAAGTGGGGGGGTTTGGGGAGGGCAGGGGGTGAGATGATGGGGATAGGGGAGAGGAATGTGCGCCATTGAGAAGGTTCCCCAGGATGGGGCAGGGCGGGGGTCACCCATCTATGTCCCAGCTGAAGAGATGGTGCTTCACGAGCATGTCCTGCACCCCTTCCTTCAGTGGCTTCTTCTCCTTCTCCTGCAGGACGACACGGAGACCCAGGTCAGTGCTCTGCACCCAGAAAAGGGAGGTTGTGTCTGCGGCACCCAGGCAGAGCAGCCTCCTGCTTTTCCCACCTCCGCACAGCTGAAACAGGGAGAGGCCCTGCGGTTTGGAGAGTGCTGGGGAAGGGAGGAGCCTGCATTGCCCCGTTTCCCTCTGTCCCCGCTGCCAGCATCACAGGCAGAGCCTGCCCTGGCAGGGAAAACAGCCCCGTCCACAGCCTCTGGTGCCGGCCCAAGAGGAGGCACAGGATAGGCTGGAGCACAGAGCTGGGAGAGGCCGAAAGTGAAACCCTCGGCTAAAGGAAAGAATGAGAGATGCCACCTACTCACCTCCCTCTTTACTGGCAGCTCCCAGTCCTGAGAGAGGCTGAAGGCAAATTTGCAAAGGACTCTGCAACGGGAAGAGAGTGATGGTAACACACACACGCATCCCAGGTCACACTCCCAGCCTGGGCCTACAACTGCTGCCCCCCAGGCATGTTTGTTGGTGTTGAAAAGGCATCACCAGCCCTTCATTCCCTGTTTCCCCCTCTTTGGGCTACACATCCTGCCAGGCCCAGGCTCAGAAAAGAAGCTGGAAGATGTGACTCAAGTGCAACCCCTACAGAGCCTGCTGCAGCAGCGCAGGGAGGCATGGGCAGGCTCGGATGCTGCTACACTGCACTCGGCTGGCAAAGGGGGCGGCAGGTTCCTCCTCCAGAAAGCAGGCCCCTGCCAGTAGCACCTAGGAGCTCGTGCACTCCCCTCTCTCTCCCTTGCTGGCCCCAGCTGTAAGCAGGGGCTGCAGGCACAGCCACAACCCTGTCCTTAGGACAGGGACGCAGAGCTCAGACCTCCTGGCAACAAGCACAGGGGAAATCCTGCGTGGGGGTCTCCTCTGACTCCTGCAGCAGAGGGGGAGCAGAGGCTCTCCACAGGAAGCTGGCTGGGAGCAATGAGGCACCAGCCTCTGCTCCAGCTCCACACAAACCCAAGCCCAGCCATGAACCCATCCCACTCGATCCTTGGGCTGTGCTGAACCAGCACTGCCCCCATGCTGCAAGAAGGCAGCCGCAGGATGCCCACAGCACAGAGATGGAGGGGACTCCACTCATTCAGCAGCAGCACCAGGAGGACACAGCACCCTGAGGTGTGCACATCCTGGCTACAGATGCTTCCACTGGGGCCAGAGGGTGGTGTGGACAAGAGACAGCTCCGGCAGGATGGCAGCAGTAACAGGGACTCAATGGTGGGTGCTCTGCAGCTCCCTGGGACTGGATGTGGCTCCACAGATGCAGGAGGGCCAGGAGCATACCAGGTAATCTCTCCATCAGAGTAGGTGCAGAGCACAGCAGAAGGCTGCTGGCAGGCAGAGGCTTCCTGCTTGTCAAGACAGCTACACAAAAGGATCAGGCAGGCACCCTGCATCGCATTAAACTGTCTAGACAGTTGCTGCTGCCTCAGCACACAGAAGGAAATCTCTGCAGCAGGGATGCCTGGGCAGCACACGCTGCTACTCACTGGAGAGGGCCACCTCCTGCAGGGGAGGAGGAAATCCATGCCAGACCCTGGCGAGGCCCACGGGGACACTTACCTCAGCTCGCATTTGATCTGCACCCAGCCGGGACTGCGCAGGAATGACCAGGGATGGAACCACTTCTCCACGGTCTGCAGGCTTGAGCACAGCACCTCCAGCCACAAATGCAGCACCTGCTCACTGCAGCAATGGGTTGGAGGTCTATTACTAAGCTGAAGGAGGGAAAGAAGCCCCATCCCTTTGGGACAGCCTGTTTTCAGCCCAAGCCTTGACCCCAACCCACAGTCCCAGTGGGACTGGATAACACAGGTGAACTTGTGTGAGCCACTTTATGCACTAAGCATTTCTTCCAGCCAAGAGCGAGACCAGCATGAGGAACAAGGAGCAGATCTCACTCTTTGGCTGCAGTGAGATAAAGACCCTGTGGCCTAAGGTAGATTGAAACAATTGCTGCCCTTCAGCCCAGTCTGTCCCCTCCCAAGCAGCTTGCACCCACCATGCCAGGGGTATCAGGACCAGCTGACTCACTTGAGTCCAACGCAGATGAGGGAACGAAGCTTCACATCCATCTGTGCATGTGCAGCATCGTGTGTCATGTTCACAGCCTGAACCGCCTGCAGGGAGGGAAGATGTGGTTACCACCTCCTCAGCTGAACCTCAGACTGGGCAGGCAGCCACTTCAGCAGCACAGCTGCCCACCCTCACCCAGTGCCACCAGCTAGCACCAGGGGAGCTGAGCCCTCCCAATGGCTTCACTTTCTGCCTTCCCCCAGCACCTGGAGTCTCTGCTCCCTATCAGAGAAGGTCTGGGAGACTCTGGAGCATCTCCCTAGAGATGGGCATTCAGCAGCCTCCATGGGGAACTTCCCCATATTAGAAGCTGGGCTCTGGCTGGGCTGAGGGAAGCACTTACCCGGTAAAGCAGCTCCTCTGGGGTGAGGACTTTGCCATCTTCATCAAGCCTGCAAAGATCACAGCAGAGACCTAGCTAGCTCTGGAGCTCATGCAGGCCTTTCTCTTCTGTACCCCAACAGCTTTCTTACTACTGCTAAGCCCACAGGTGATCCTGCAGCCACAAAAGAGCAGGATACAGATCCAGAAGCAACTATAGGAGTCCAGAGAAGGGGATCAGAGCCACTGCCTGCCCCAGTTCAGCACAGGCACAGCAGCCTGATGACACTACACCCGCAGGAAGATGGAGCAGCCCATGAGCCTTCCCAAAGTGGAGAACAGCAGTAGTTTGATGAGCATGCAGGAGCAGGGCACAGGCCCAGCCACTTGGTGTGACTGAAGTGGCCTTACCTGTAAGTCTTGCAGAGCACAAGGCGAGAATACACGGAGTCAAAGTCACGTTCCACTTCTCGGCTTGCAGCCTAGTGGAGTGGAGGGACAGTCAGCAAGCTCTGCCCTACAGCCCCCTCATCCCAGCCCTCTGGCAACACTGCCCCACAAAGGGAACTGAGACATCTCACCTCTTCAATGAACAGCCAAGGGTGGCAGGGCCCCCCCAGCAGGGATGGCTTCTTCAGTCCATGTTCAAGTATGGACTTCAAGGCTGGACAGAGCGTCCCTCGCACCAAGTCTGTCACCCCTTCTGTGACTGAGTCATCTCCAGCGATGGAGTACTGAGGAACATCAAGAAGCAGCTCTCAGCATGCTGCTGAGGGGCAGAGCATGGAGGTGCCACTCACCTACAGCTTCTCTGCACAGAGCTCTTCCACTCTCAGGTGCCCACCAGCCCCCCTCCCTTAACCCCTTACGCTCTTGCTGGCTCTGGCATAAGGCACCACATTCAGTGCTAGTCCCTGGGTATCTGCTGGGACACCAGGACCTTTGTGCCTATGTGGTGCCCAGGAGACCATGCAGGTGACTGCAGCACCATCCTGGCAGCACTCAGAATGCAGGAACTGTTGTGGTTTGGTGTGATGCTGACTGACCTAAGGTGAGGGACTTGCACTGAGGGTCTCTGGGACATTTTAAGACAAGGCAAATGGGTCTAAAATAGGAATTCCCTGGGGTCAGCTGGTACATCACTTCAAGGTATCACCCTGACACACTGTTCCATGAAAGATATTCCGAAATTAGGATGACTGGGATCCTATTTCCACAGCTGGGAGAACCGCTCAGCAGTACAGGTGTATTTATATACAGAGAAGTGATCTGCATCTAAGAAACTATCCCTGAGAAGGGAGTGTGGTAGCAAGTGAAACGTCAATAGTGAACACTCTAAGGGCTTCTCATGGGGATCTAAATTCACCCTTTAAGCCCTTTTTCACTCTCTAAATGCTGAGAAGGAGGAACAGAGCCTTCTCCACTTTCCCTGCAAATTGCCTAGGCCAACGGCCAATGATGTTCATTTCCTATCCATTACCCCAGTCTTGGGCCATACTGAGGTATCTGTTCTAGACAGGTGGCATCTCGTCACTGCTGGCTGAGGAACCGAGACACTGCCCCTTGGGCACAGCTGCTCAGGGAGAATTCACTGCAGTGACCGCAAAGCATGAGCAGGATCCACAGGCACAGCCTCAAAGGAGGAAGGAAGAGAGCATAGGCAGTGGGGAGCCAGCAGAAACACTGCCCACAGGATCCTCCTGCACACCTGCCTGCTGCTTTCTCAGCTTGCCCAAAGTTCATCTCTAGGGCCCTTGCAAGCCCAGGCATCACATTCAGCTATGCCCTGCAGCCCTGTAGGGCCCTCATTCTCCATTCAGCTTGAGGAAGTTGTGCAAAGAGGCTTAGGAAGATGAGCTGCCTGATCACCAAGTGCTCAACAGCCAGAGAGAGCAAACAGACTGAAGGAGGGAAATAGACAGCTCTTTTCAACTGTTTTGCAATTGGTGGTGTCTTTTTTTAATTACCTCTTTACTCCGCTCATCCAAGATCTCCACGAATTTTGCAGGAAACCAACCTACAAAGAGTGACAAAGAGGTGAGCCTGACACAGACACTGAAAACCCCTACACAGACAAGATCAGAGCCCAGTGGAAGCTGAGAACAAATCAGAGTTCAATCCCAAAGAAGGGTCCAATCCCAAAAGAAGGGTCCATCCCAAAGAAAGACACTAGCATCCTCAAAATCACAAGAATTAAGGCAACTGCACAAAGAAGCCAACTATAGGACACTGCCTGCAAGCAGCAGAGATGACATGAACCCAACCACCTTGTGCCAGGAGGATGGAGCCTAAGGGTGCTGTTTGCAGGAAGTAGGCAGGTGGCTGCATGACCTCTCTCATACCCTGCTTTAACGTTTACCTTGTCCCTGCCAGATGCTCTGGGTAATCAGCAGAGCCTTTGTTACAAACGTGCCAGAGCAGTTGCTGTGGATGAATGGATGCTCTGCATCCAGCCCCACTCTCCCCATTGCAACCCATCCTGCTCTCACCTCTCAGTCCGTTCAGCTCTCCCACCCAACAGTGCTCATCCTTCTGGGAAATGATCTGAAAAACAGGGAGTGGAAAACACTGGTTAAAGAGTGCAGTGCCAGGAGGGCTACAGCTACTTGGCTGTGTGTGCACAACGAGGAACTGCTTTCCCAGCTGTTTTGCCAATGTTCTGTTCTCACATGGCCCAGGGCCTTCAAGGTCAAAAAGGTACTGCAAACACTACACTACCTGTGCTCTCCCCAGTTACAGATGGGACACCCACAGGTAAAATGCAAATGCATTCTTTTACAGCCTTACCACAGCTCAGTGTGCAGTGTTAAACTGGCTGGGCTAAATCAATATTCTACTCAGCTGCACGGCAGCCAGGAAAGGGACTTTGTGTTTGCATTGAGAATGACCCGCAAGCCAACACTCTCAGGAACACACTGCCTCATGCCCTGGCAGCTCCCAGAAACACCAGCTGCTTCCCTTGGGCTCCTAGCTGATCTCTAAGCTGACCTCCTCCCTTCTTTCCCTGCAGAAGAGGCAGTGCAGCACCCCAACAAGCCGGCCCTGCCCTGGTCCCTGTCTCGTAGGCTCATGTACCGTGATGATGTCGTTCTTGCGGAAGCCCAGCTCATCATCATCGTGCCGCTCAAAGTCCAGCAGTGCCTTGGCTCGCCGGCGGCGGTTGCGGGAACAGGCCACGTAGTTCTCATGGTCCCGCTGGTGGCTCTCCATGCTGTAGTCTGGAGTCAGATCCTAGTACACGTGTGGGTGAAGAGCAAAGAGGAATGAAAAGCAACAGATGACTCCCAGCTGATGGGCCAAAGACTCCATGCCCCTCTTCCCAAAGCTTTTCCTGCTCATAGCAGGCAGACAACCTCCCAGCACAGCCTTCCTCCACCAGGGATGGGTTGAGCAACCTTCCCTCTCCACCCCTTACACCTGGCATGTTCTTCCTTGAGCCTATGCTCCAGAAGCATGTGAACAGCCTGTGGCGGACACCCAACACTCATGCCTGTAACACACAGCAGTGCAGACCCAACTGTTCCCACTCACAATGCTGCAGTTCTTGGGATCAACACACTGGAAGTGCCGTGCCACCTGGAGAATGGCCTCACGCAGGTCAGCCACCAGCTCCGTCTGCTTGATGTTCTTGGCTTTCAGTGCCTCCAGATCATCATCCCCTGGGGGAGCCCAGACAGCCAGAGGGAAGGCAAGGAAAGAAACCAAGCAAAAGGCATTTATTTTTTTTGTTAACTTTAGAAATCACCAATTCTGTAGAAATCAAAAAAGCTTGACATTAAAAGCACCTACACTAAGGCAGATACTTACTGCCAATCTATTCAATGATGTAAGTAGCTTATGCCAATTTGACTGTCTCAAATTTTAAGGAGCTGGTACTTCAAACCAAATCTGGACCTGAAAGATGTCATCTGGGCAACTCAGTACATCAAGGAGCTGCATACTGCGTACCTCCTTTATACTGGGTAGACATTTCTCTGTAGTCAGCTGAATGATGGGACACAAAACATGGGAACTTTCAAAAATTCTCTTCAACTGAAATTGTCTCGAACCTGAACACGTTTTAATTGAACTGCTTCTGAGTTCTGTTCACCTCACAGGCTGAGAGCATATTCTGTTGTCCAGGGAGGTTGTGAGTGCTCCATCCCTGGCAGTGTTCAAGGACAGGTTGGATGAAGCCTTGGGTGCCATGGTTTAGTGTGAGGTGTCCCCGCTTATGGCAGGGGGGTTGGAACTGGATGATCTTAAGGTCCTTTCCAACCCTAACTATTCTATGATTCCCTGAGTCTCAAAAAACATGTGAAAAGCCAAACCAGCCCACTTTGCTGGGTCAGCCTAGAAGTCAGAGCCACAAGAGAAAAGCTGCCCCCTACTTAAGACCTTGACCTCCCTAACAGCCAGATTTCAAAAGGGTTTGGGCATACAGAAATGATCATGAGTACAGAGTAAAAACTACCAAAGCATCTTTCAACAGTCACTAATTCCTCCCAGGAGTTTTCACAGCCTACCTCTATTAATTTATGCAGACAGATACCTAATGGGATGGATTCTTTATAGACAGTTGATGTATCTGAATGCCTTGCAAATTGGGTACATGATGTTTGGTACACAATGTTTTGTTTGAAGTCAAAAATGTGTTTTCATACATCTGTTTTTTCTCTCTCTCTAATATACTGAGGATGTGGTAGCTTGAGTAACAAAATCAACATTTAAACAATGTCTAATTTTTATACAAACACAGCATTAATGCCAGACCCAAGTAAATCATTGGCTAGCAAATTAGTACTCTGCTTATCTCCTAACAGCACTGTAGAAACCAATGTGAATAGTGTGGCCCAAGCTATACAGCTACTGCAACAGCTATGTACACACGAAACTTCTGCTTACTGAAAAGTGATTAACATTATCTTTTAATGGTAAGTGATCTTAATTAAAAAGACCCAAACTTTAAGAATACAAATAGAAGCCCAAAATTAGATTTAAAATAATTTTTCATAATTGTTTTCTATTTATTAAATAAAATGACTAGAGATTCAGATGCCCAAAGCTTAAGAGAAAACAGAACTTTGTTTCTGGACTAGAAAAACATTGCAGGCACTGGACTTACAGTCCAAGCAATGAAAATTAACAAAACCTCCTCCTCAGTGGCCAAGGGTAGGAAATAGAGCCTGTAAGAAGTCTCACTACAGATTCAGATATACAAAGACTGTAAATAGAGAGGTGACCATGCAGACAGTGGGGGTTTCCAGAAACCGCATGTTGCTAAAACAGCCTGTGATTAAAGAAGAAACTACTCAACCACAGCCACAGTATCTCCATGGGCTGCCCTCATTTACATCGATCACTGATTCTTTCTGTACTCATTCAGTCCTTTATGGCCAAAATACTGTGCTACTCCATCCATACTCAGCTCAATCCCACCCAAACACAAGCAGGAGATATGGGAAGCAAGTTCCACACCCTCCTACCTCAGAATATACATGACAGAGAAGAAAGGTTTCCTCCAGATTTACCTCACTGCACCTGACACGCCTGCATGTACATTTCCAAAACAGGAAACCAGTGTGGGATCAGCAATGTGTGAGGAGGCTCTATTTTGAGTCTGTAGAGGCTGATTAGCTGCACAGTTGTGCAGAGGAGGACTAGCTGCCCTGCATTTCCTTGCTGCAGTGACCATCCAACAGGAACAGGGCAAGACTGCACATCATGCTCTGTGCCAAACTACCTTTCGCTGTTTCTTCTTTCTATTCCTTCATTAGAAATCTGGTCTAACCACTTGCATATCAGCTAGAGAAAGCCCTGGCCAAACTCACGTAGCATGAGCAAGACTCTGGCCTTGAGCAGGAGAGGTTGCACCACAGGGTCCTAGAGGTCCCTTCCAAACAGTGCTCTGTGATTCTGTGACTCCTGTCTAAGTCACTACTAGTATCTGCACTCACTCTAAGAAAGAAAAACCAAGTTCTGGGTAAGCTGCTATTCCCACACAGGTGAGGTCTATGTACCAGCTCTACACAGTAACTATCACAAGCAGCAGGCTTTACACTTTAGGTTGATTGATAGTTCTAGTATAAGGGGAATTTATCACACCCCAGCTTTCCTTCCCCTCTCTTAGGCTGAAGATTTCCGTTCTGGTTATCTGCTGCAGGATGACAACTTCTCTATTCTAACCAACATTTTAAATACCAAGAATACTACGTAAAAACCATGACAGCCACTGTTCAGAAAACCCACTAGAATGAGAAAGCACTATCAATTATCTCATTCCTACCACTGACACATTTTGAAGGTTGAACTTAAAATTTATCTTTGTGTGTGGTATAACTCACTATCATCTTCATAAGACTACTCAAACTTGGTCAGTGAAACAATTTGAGACACAAAAAAGATGCATCTGGCAGTTCAGTTCCCTGCTGGTTCAATCTGTACTGGGTGCATGATAATGTTACATACAGGAGGTCTGAGCTCAGGTTGCACAAGCAACTTCCCTGCATTTCTTCACTTCTGCAGCTTGACTTTACAGCATCACTGGTCTTCTACCATAACTTTTGTATGTAATGCTGTATGTGCTTGTAGCAAGCCTGTGACAATAGATCACGTTCCTGGAGAACATCAGAAGAACTCTTCTCTGGAAATACCAGTAAGCCCAAGGTTTAGATTTAGTCAGGCTATTTCAACCACAACAGGAACACTATCTGAACCCTGTAAATTCAGTAGGGTGTCTTCCTCCGGAAGAAACATTTCTGTGGTGAAATGTGGCAGTTTCAAGCACACTAAGCAGTTGCAAGGAAGGTGATGACAGTGAGGCCTAAAATAGAAAGGGTTACTATGGAGTCAAAGAAGCAAGTTACTGTTAACTAAACCCATGCAAAATCTATTCTGGCTTTGTGCCTTCTGGACATACACCGGCTTAGCTCATAAGCAAAGAAAATTAAGACTCAAAAATGTTCACAACATTGAATTCTCAAAAGTAAGTAAGGGGGAACACCAGTGATGTTTCCATTTATAACTTCCAATGGTGACATACTAGACCATCTTTCCTTGCCTCAGATTTTTGAAGATGCTCCAGAGTAAGACTGGGAGAGAACAGCTTCCAGCCTGTCAACTGCATACAGTCTGCCAGAAAATGCTTCTGACCTGTTGGTCAGTGCAAGAAGGTCATCACAACTGGGCTGAGCTGCAGCCCACTCTTAGTCACCATTCAAGGACTAACCATGCAACCTAAAATTTACTTTCTGAGCTCAGACCAGAGCAAGCACCTAGAAAACTGCATTTTTTCACTCTCACCCTTCAGTTCTGGCTCCCTTCTATCCTCTTCTTCTGCCCCAGTGTTTCACTGCTTTGCTTGCTCTCTTCCTTTCTACACCCATCAACAGCATATGACAGGCACAGCACTGTCCTTACCAAAAAGCAGAGAGGTGATGCCAGATTTCCTGCGCTGAGTTCTGCGGCGCACAATCTGTGGAAGAGAGAAGAGAGAGAAAGAATGCAGCACACACATTAGGACAGATTTCAGAAATAAAATAAAGCAACCCTCCACACTGGGCAGCTTTGGGCAAGGGGTCCAGACAGCTACCACTGGACAGGGGAGGAAAGTGAACGAGCAATTTTAGATAGGAGTTATTCTGGTTCTAAAGCAATGAATCACCTCTACTGCTTGATCTGCTCCATGTGCAACCGGTTATTTATAGCTCAACTGTTACAAAAGCATAACTGAAGTTCAAGAATCAACCATGATTCAAGTAAATAATCTAATTGTACTTGTTGCCAAAACCAGGTCCACATATAAATTTCTAAGTGGATGCTGATTATATTTTAGAATTACAGGAGTACCTTGTGATAAGCACACAGATGAGCATCAAAAATACATCTTCCACATAGGCTTGACAAACAGAAGCTACATCATCTGTAACAGCAGACTGTAGTCCAAGATTAAAGACAGGTGCATTTTTTATTCAGCTTCTCATGCTGTTTTCTGACTCTGCCTTCCAGAGTTATTTTAGTGTACCAGATTCCTACTAATGGATTAACTCCAGTTCCTACTCTGCTCTGTGTGCTCCAAGCAAATTCTGCCAAAAGCAGCTGGTTCTTTTGGTTTCCATTAATGAAATGCATCACATTTCATCAGAACTGTCATTAATGATTAACTAAAATCAATGTCAACATCCCTTTCACCTGATAGTTTATCAACCAGGACAGATCTGACAGCATCTCATTAGCACAGACCTTCCTCCAACTCCTCAATACCTTTTCTCCTCTGGATGACAGTTATCTTGGAGCCATAATCCTCTCCTACAGGAGGACTACTTACTCACAAACAGCAATTGGGAGGGAATCACAGAATAGTTAGGGTTGGAAAGGACCTTAAGATCATCTGGTTCCAACCCCCCTGCCACAAGCAGGGACACCTCACACTAAACCATGCCACCCAAGGCTTCATTCAACCTGGCCTTGAACACTGCCAGGGATGAAGCACTCACAACCTCCCTGGGCAACCCATTCCAGTGCCTCATCACTCTAACAGGAAAGAATTTCTTCCTTATATCCAATCTAAACCTCTCCTGTTTAAGTTTGAACCTGTTACCCCTGGTCCTGTCACTACAGTCCCTAATGAAGGGTCCCTCCCAGCTTTCCTAGAGGCCCCCTTCAGATACTAGAAGGTTGCTATGAGGTCTCCACTCAGCCTTCTCTTCCCCAGGCTGAACAGCCCCAACTTTCTCAGCCTGTCTTTGTATGGGAGATGCTCCAGTCCCCTGATCATCCTTGTGGCCTCCTCTGGACTTGTTCCAACAGCTCCATGTCCTTTTTATGTTGAGGACACCAGAACTGCACACAATGCTCCAAGGGAACGTATATGAGCAGCACTCACTTTGGATAAATTGTTGACAGTGGTGCTGGAGTTGAGCAGCTGCCCTTGGTCAGCAATGAGGTAGGCCAAGTGTTTGCGACGCTGAGTCTCCACTGCCACATCTGTCAGGGAGCCAGCCACACGCATGGCCTCCTGCAGCAGCACATCTGCATCTTCAATCTGACTGGGGATGTCCGAGAGCGTGTTAAAGATTGAGGCAGAGTTCTCAGACTGGATTAGCTCATCCTCCTGCAACGAAACAGTCATTTTGCCACACAGAACAATAAGCACTACAGCTATGCTCTTGGGCCTCCTAGATGTGATTTATATTCAGTGTAGAGCCTGGGTACGTGTAACTAGATGTCTAGTTCCATAAAAGACTTCAAAATTCCACACAAGGATTCAACAGGAAAGTTGAAGCTATCTTTGGGAGGTGAACAGCACCTTTTAATGCTTTACTGCATTGAGACCTGCCCTCAGAATTTTAGCTGGCATGTTTTTGAATCACAGCATTCATCGTTTAAAGGAAATCAAATCAGTAAGGAAAGACAAAAATCAAAGCTATTCTGCACCCACCACTAGGACTGGGCACAGCAGGATCCAGCTGGGAATAAGAGAATGGAAGCTGCTCAGTCTCACACACTCTGGAGTGCCTACCATGTCCAGCTGTGCTCCACCTTCCCCTTACCCCCAGCAGGCTCACCCTTGCTCTTCAAACAAGCTGAACCACAAAATCATTTTTCACATAAAAAGGAAAAGATCATGTGGTTAAATCAGGTAGGCCAGGCAAATCAATTGTGGTCAGGACAATGCTAATCTCTTGGAGCATTCAACAATGCCCAACAAGCTTCCCATATGACCATAATCTCTGCGTTAAATCTCTGCTCACAGATTGTGCAAAATCAGGATGTGCCTTGGGTTAGCTAAGATGAACCCTTAAGCTGGGATCTAAACTGAACAGAAGGGACAGATGATGGGGTTTAATTATGAAAGAAAACCAGCAATCCCAGATTCCTGCACGGTACCTTGGAGATTTTTCACAGCCTCCAGTTCTGAAGGCAGCAGGAAGTTGTCTTCCCTAGCACACTTCCAAACCACATACAGGAAGCAGATACAAAACCTTCTTGCTCTGAAGAACTTTTCTAACTAATTAACTAACTAAAATTCAGGATTAAACATCAAAGTACTACAAAGAAGGAAGAGAAGGTGGAAATTACCTTCATACTGAGCATGCCCAAAGTGAGTTGGAACAGCACCAGAGAGCCCTCGTAGAAGAACAGGTCCCAGATACGCAGCAGCAGCTTGATGTGAACGACACTAGCGAAAGAGGTGAGGAACCAGTGCAAGGTGATCAAGGAGAGCTCTGTGAACAGAGGTACAGAAAAGCATCACAACACAAGAAGTCAGCCAGCCAGTGAACAAGGACTCTCCTAAGTGCTGTCCTCTCAGCTTAAAGATGACCATGCACTGCCTCCAGGGCCAGGAGGTTTGCTCCTAGCCATGCTTCTCTCTCTTTGTGAAACAAGAACAATAATCTTTGTCCGCATGTCACCCTGGCAAGAAAAGCTATGGTTTCTAGGGCACACTTTTACCAATGTCGTGCTCCTGGAGCAGCTTGTCCAGGCGAGGCAAGTATTGCACAATGAGCTGTCGCAGGACACGCTGGTCTGTCTGTACGCCCATCAGGGTGGTGCTGAAGTAGGAGGCAGGCACCAGTTCCTCGATGATAGCACACATCATCCAGAAGGCATCTTCCTCCTCCAAGAAGAGCAGCAGAGAGGCAGCCACCTAGGATTTTGAAAGAAGAAGAAATGCATGCCCTATGAGGAGCAGAACTCTTTCCGCACTTCCTCATGTGAAGAGATAGACCAGTATCCAGGTGATGAACATCCTCCTTCTCAGCAGCTCTCTTGCAGTCTCCACTGAAGGGATTTCTTCTGAGTGTAATGCATGCCCCCCCCCCAATAAGTGGACTGAATTCCTCCACATCTTTGGATACATACTGTTACTCCCTTACTGAGGAAAAATATTCCATGTGGAAGGGATTTCGTTTCACCTCATCTGGAGTCCATAGCATCTGGCAGTATTGCACCAATGTAGCGACCACAGACAAAACTATCCCTATCACAAAGACACTCTGAAAGCAGGTTACCATGCCAGTGCCTTGGCAATATCCAATCTCTGGGTAGAGCCAGGCAAGTCCACGTAGTATCCTGCGTAGCCGTGGCACACCGATACTGTTCATGTTGGAGAAGCAGGCATTGCTGGGCATTGTGCGTAGCAGGTCCTTTTCAATCTGCCGGAGAGTCATAAACAAGGACAGAGTCAGTTTGCAGTATCTGAACAACTGCCTTCTGCTCTATGCACTTCCCCATGGCCCCTTGCCTCAGGGAGCTCTGCTTCCCCACACCCATCCATAAGTTCTTAGGCACCAAAGAAGGTGGCTTGCCCAAGCACCTGGGGCACTAACAGCCTTCAGTGACATGTGAGACACAGTGACTTGGTGACTCCCAAGGAATACTTGCCTAAACTCAACCCCTAGTTTCATCACTAAGAATAGCAAGCATACTAGTTAAGAATTTAATCTGCTTGGATTTCAAGGAAGGCTTTCCAACAAACCTATCTCCAGAGAGAAACTAACAACCTGGCTGTATCTGTGACAGAGGACTTGGAGGTGAACAGCCCAGAGATCTCACTTGGGCAGTGTTGTTCCTTTTTCCAACCATTTTGAATCTAGCTTCTTGGTGGTGTGTGAACATATGCAGAGCAAGATTCAACCACGTATGTCCTCTCAACTGTCCCTGCTGCAGGTGTCAGACCCCTTCCTCCTCACACAGCACATCTTCCCTTTCTCCCCATTCCCTTGTGCCCAGTCAGCACTAGGCAGTGTCTCTGACCTGTTTGGCAGCAATGGTTTCATTGTTAGAGCTGTTTTTCACAATATCCCGATACGACATCTCTGAATTCCTCTTCTTCTGCAAGGCTCCAGACAGGCGCATCCACAACTACAGGAACAGGGTGAACAAGGATAGGAGTCACTAAGAAACTAAGAAAGTCAAAACCCTCTCAACCAAGAGAAAGTGGTCTTGCTCCACTGTCTCTTACTCCAGGCAGGATAGCCAACCCAGAACAGGCAGCACCCTCACCTGTGGCCTCATGCTATGTGGGATGCCGGCTAGCACCAGGGAGCGCAGCTTGTCTGAATGAGGTAGGGTAACCTCAATTTTGTCCCAAGTGAGGTCACCCACGTCATGGTTATGTGTGAATTCCAGATGAGCCTGCCACTTGAGCCTCTGTTGTGGCTCCTCTGTCAGTGGGATCCCCAGAAGCTTGCTGGAGTTTGGCTCAGCACCATCTGCCTCAGCAAAAGGAAGGAGAAGGAACAGAAACATGGGAGTGCGGAAAACAGGAGAGGGAATGAACATAGGGCAGGGAGTAGGATGGCCATCCAAAGAAAGCACATTAAAAACATTCACGTCTTCCAGCCTGAGCACAGAAAGGAAAAGCTTGGTTTCTGTTTTCTCCATGAAGCAAATTTTATGGTCATAAGCAAAAGGCAGTGGGGCCTTGAGAACTACAGAAGCTGTCAGCAGGCTCCTAGTCCCTACTTAATCATGATTTAGAACAGAGTGTGGCTAGAATTAAACAAGATCCTGGCAGCAGTCATCCTACTGGATTTTGTAAGGATCTGTAAATCTAACAAAAGCATAGCAAGCCTCAGAGGTGGCAAGCAGAAGGTATATGCTCATACAGGTAATGAGGTGCAAAATTTTAACTTTGGGTCTATTGAATCACCAAAATAGCTTTAACAAGAACACTTTCAAATTCACAATGAGAGAGCACCTTAACCTAAGGCTGGCTTTCTAAAATAGATACTTCAGCACAAGTACAGGTTTGACGTAAGGCACTTTGTCCTTCACCATATAACACATCCCAACAAGCAGTCCAAATCTTTCTGCAGATTTTATAATACATGAGTCAATCAAATGTTATGGCTGAGGAAAATCACTGTGTTCTGTCCTCATCTCCCAGTCATTGCTTCAAAGAAGATCTGCTATGACTCAAGGTGTCTCAGTGCTCACATGCAAACAACTTCTGCCCTTGCACCGTATGGTCTGAGCCCTAGAAATGTACGCTCAGAGCACATAAAGCCATTCCTATTTTCCCCACTCTCTTCTCTTCCTCTTTGCAAAGGCAGCCAGCTGTTGTAGTTCAACACCCAGCTGCAACAGCTCTCCCTCTTACACATGGCACAAGCATAAGGGGATGGAAATGACTCTGCTGCATAGCCTATGCTCCAGACCCCCATAAGACCAGCATGTCCAACACAGTCAGTTACAGTGGTAGGATACAGAGTGATATCTACAGATGGGTAGATGAGACTTGGCACAGAATGGCTGGCAAATCACCCTGTCATACTCTGAAGCATGGAAAGGGCTGAATAGAGGACACGATGGAAGGGGACTGGCTTTACCTTCCTTATCAACTCGGAAACCAAATTCATCATAGTGGAACTCTGGCTGCTCGACAGATTCTTCTTTCTAGGAGACGTGAAGAAGGAGAACAGACACTTAGCTCTGAACAACTAAACAGAGACATTTGGATATTGCCCCATTCCACCACTATCCACACTGTGCCCTCTGAGTGACTAGACTAGACTTCCTTGCCCTTTTCATTTTCAATGCCTCCCACCACAATTCCCAGCTGGAAGTATGGCAAGTAAGTATGCCAGTCCCATTTTGTCTTCCCCATAGAAGCTGTGAAGCTCTGCCTTCACACCTGCACAGATTTTCCCAGCAATCCTTTTTCCAGCACCATATCAAGATCAGAACTTCCCACCTGGAGGGGCATGCAGCCCTCCTCATGGACTGAGAAATCCACACACACCAGCTCAAGTGGTCCCTATTGTCTGTGTCTCTAATACACAGCAATCCTGTATGTTACCTCTGCACACACAGTGCAAATGCAGCTCCCTTCATTGCTCCATCTCCTGCCTGTTGCTTTCAGATTTTCTCTGAAATTCAACAGGCAAACCTGGGATCTGCACTGTGTGAAGCAAGCCCAAATGACAGGCCAAAAGAAATTAAGGTCCATGACCCAAATCTCAACTTTCCTCACCTGTGCTCATGGTTGGCACTGCAGGTTACAACCAGGCTTTTTTGTGAAGTGAAAGCCTACAGATACCTCTCCTTCTCTGCAAGGCCCCTGCCCCTCCTGTGTGGTCTCCCACAAGCATTACACCTAGGCAGCACCCAAGAAGCGTGCTTCTAACACAGCTCCACAGTAATCTTTACTCTGCTTTACATGGCCCAACTGCTTTCAGGAAACGCTGTGGGTAAGTTACAAAATTCCACGGCTGCTCCCTTCCTTCCTGCTCTGCCCACCTGGTGACAAGTCTTGAGGCTAGCATTTCCTGCCATGCACAAGCTCTCCTGAGTAGCTTGGTGCTGACAGAGACTCCCTGAGGGTGTTGACATTTTCAAAGTGGAGCAATAGTTGCAAAACAGCAAGGCAATAATTCACACAAGTTTCTTTGTGCTCTGAAAGATGCTCTTGCAAAAGCCAGGATGCAGCCACAAAACATGTGAAGTTTAAATAGAAAACAAGCATCCACAAACAACCACTAGAGTAAAAGTGCACCACTCCCTCATTTTCCCTGTGACTTTCAGAGGCCACCAGAAATCACCAGGGTCCCACAGACCACCCCGCTCCCTGCCCCACACTGTACCTGTGTGTATTTTGCCAGGATCTCCTGAGGCCAAATGCTGGGAGTAAGCGCTGAAAAGGGGCCCCCAGCAGGGGGAGTGTGATGGCCTTAAACAGAAAGAGATAACACAACAGTGAAAACCTGGAAAGACTCCCTTGAAAGACACATACTCAGCACAGGCTGTTTCTGCAAGGGAAGGACTCACTCGGCAGTTTGTCACTACTGCTGTTCTAGACATCGAAACAGCTCCTGCTTCATCAACAAAGTAAACAGAAGAAAGTTTTGGAGTAATGGTTCCCCTGGCTTGGCACTGATCTTGAAGCCTTTCCAAGCAGTAGAAAGATCTATGATCACAGAATCATAGAATTGCGGAACAGTTAGGGTTGAAAGGACCTCATGATCATCCAGTTCCAACCCCCCTGCCATAAGCAGGGACACCTCACACTAAACCATGTCACCTGAGGCTCTGTCCAACCTGGACTTGAACACTGCCAGGGATGGCGCATTCACAATTTCCCTGGGCAACCCATTCCAGTGCCTCACCACCCTTATAGTAGATAACTTCTTCCTTATAGGTAATCTGAACTTCCCTTGTTTAAGTTTAAACCTGTTACCCCTTGTCCTGTCACTACAGTCCCTGATGAAGAGTCCCTCCCCAGCATCCCTATAGGCCCCCTTCAGATACTGGAAGGCTGCTATGAGGTCTCCATGCAGCCTTCCCTTCTCCAAGCTAAACTGTCCCAACTTTCTCAGCCTATCTGTGTATGGGAGATGCTCCAGTCCCCTGATCATCCTCGTGGCCTCCTCTGGACTTGTTCCAACAGCTCCATGTCCTTTTTATGTTGAGGACACCAGAACTGCACACAATACTCCAGGTGAGGTCTCATGGGAGCAGAGCAGAGGGGCAGGATCGACTCCTTTGACCTGCTGGTCACGCTCCTTTTGATGCAGCCCAGGATACGGTTGCTTTCTGGGCTGCAAGCACACACTGCAGCCGGCTCATGTTCATTTTCTCATCAACCACCACCCCCAAGTCCTTCTCCACAGGGCTGCTCTCAATCTCTTCTCTGCCCAGCCTGTAGCTGTGCTTGGGATTGCCCTAACCCTGGCGTAGGACCTTGACACACTTTGCTATGTTGAACTTCACGAGGCTGGAACTGGCCACCTCACAAGCGTGTCAAGGTCCCTCTGGATGGCATCTCTTCCCTCCAGCATATCAACCAAAACACACAGCTTGGTGTTGTTGGCAAACTTGCTGAGGGCACCTCAATCAAACTGTCCATGTTGCGACAAAGATGTTGAATAGGATCAGCCCCAACACTGACCCCTGAGGGACACCACTCATTACCTGTCTCCAGATGGACATTGAGCCACTGACAGCAACTCTCTGTGTGTGGCCATCCAGAAAATTCTTTATTCACTGGGTGGTCCATCCATCAAATCCATGCCTCTCCAATTTCAAAACAAGGATGTTGTGCAAGACAGTGTCAAACGCTTTGTACAAGTCCAGGTAAATGATATCAACTGCTCTGCCCTATCCATCAGCTCTGTGGCCCCATCATAGCAGGCCACCAAGCTGGTCAAGCATGATTAGCCCTTAGCGAAGCCTTGTTGGCTGTAACCAAACATATCATTATTTTTCATATGCCTGAAAGTAAAACATGATGCCATGGAACTATCTCTCTTCCCTAAAAGCCCCTTTCTTAGAGGGACCATTTGGCCTTTCTGCTTCTTTTGCTCAGTAGTAAGAGGCAAAAGCATATATTTCTCCTATACTGTGTCCATTTTAGTCTGCTCACCTGACATTGTGCTAGGTAAGGCTGAGTAGCAGAGGTCCTAAGCAGGTCCAGAAATGCTGTTCTCACAGGTCAGAGGTCAGTATCCTGTTACAAGAAGAAATAAACAACAACAAACATACTGGTGATGACAGACTTTAGTTAGTATGTAAGAACATGATGGAGAACACACACACTCTTCACACACAACTTGCCCCCAGGAAAACTAAATCCCTTAGTATTTAAGTTTCCCCACAGGAACTTTAAATTCCAGAGACTGGACTTTTGGATTCATACCTACCCATTAGCTAGAAGGAGCACAGTCATTCACCAAACTCCTTATGACAGTAACAGCACTACTAATTGAGAGAATGTCAAAAACCCAGTCAACTTCCATCACTTTTTCCATTACATATTGTGAGTCTTGTATTTATTCACAAAACTAAAAAAAACCATACCATCATTCTCTGAATACACTGCCCATGGAGAAAGGACTGGAATGGTGAAAAGGGCTTAAGGATGTACCATTAGATGCAATAAGACTGAAAGGGATTTTAGGAGTGGCATCACGAACCACAGGAGCAAAATGTATTACGCTGTGGAATAGAGCTCCCTGAAGGGAGCTGGGAAAACTTCTGAAAATGATTTTCTGTGGTGATCTGGGCTGGGATGTGGACAGCATGTTATCAAGTACCTCTGCAATGAGCCAGGCTCCTATGAATTGTATCAGGCAATAGACCTCAGATGATGAAACAGCCTGCATAGCTCCCCTGCTGACTTTCCTGATACCAGTTCACAGCAGAATTTTAGAGGGATTTTCCGCAAAAACAGTGGAATGATTTAGTAATCAGAGGAAGAGATTTTGGACTTTAAGACCCACCTTGTAACTCCACGTGAGAGGCAGCAGGAGCCACCTCTATGAAGCAGATAAAGACAGTACTGGGATATATCAGTCACTTGTGCTTACTTGGAAAAGAACCTAGTTAAAACTAACATTTGCATGACTGGGATGGGTTTTTCAGCTTCCCCATTCCAGTAAAACTACTTACGACCGCAAACCACTAAAAGAAGGAAGCCCAGCAAGCCCTGTCCAGCTGTTTGTAGTAGTCAATAGTACAAGGTGATACTGCCTTTGCATCTCAGCGAGGTTTCCAGTGAGCTCTTGCAGCCTGCAAGTGGCTTGCTATAGCACTCCAAGATAAGCAGCTGTAGAATGCTACAAAAGCATAAAGAGATCTATCTGAGAACACAAATGTTAAAGCTTCTTCCTCCTAGATTTGAACAGTTCTCTGCATGGGAAAGGCTGGCATGGATAAACAGACACGGATTTTCTGACACCAACTCTTAAGGCAAAAAGAAGAACACAAGAAGAAACAAAAAAAAAGTTCAGCTTTTATTTCTGAGAAGTAACATTGTCCACACAATGGCCAACTGCTTACCCCTGAGTTCTGTAAATGTTTTTCTACACTTCCCATCACCATAGCCCCACTTGTTGTCTTAGCACCAACTCTTCCCTGAGCAGCTTTGGAGACATAAGACTTACACAATGAGCACCTGCAGCTCATTACACATGGGAATGCACACAGCATGTATGCCAAGCAGGTAAACCTGCTGACAATACTTATGCCCCTTTCAACATCATTGTGAACATATTTTGATGGAATAGTTTTCAGGCTTATCACCGCCCTGCAACCACAGCTGCTCTGCTCCTGAGCCTGCAGTATGTCCTCCCCTGCCTTCTCTCAGTCCAGGATAACCCTGTTTCTGATGACTTTTATTAGGGTTCAAACTTAAACAGGGGAGGTTTAGATTGGATATAAGAAAGAAATTCTTTCCTGTTAGTGCAGTGAGGCCCAAGGAAGTTGTGAGTGCTCCATCCCTGGCAGTGTTTAAGGCCAGGTTGGACGAAGCCTTGGGTGGCATGGTTTAGTGTGAGGTGTCCTTGCTTATGGCAGGGGGGGTTGGAACTAGATGATCTTAAGGTCCTTTCCAACCCTAACTATTCTATGATTCTATGAATGTAGTCACATTTTCAGGAATGTTGTATGTCTGCCATGCTTCTTGTTACCTGTGCTCTGAATCTGTCCTCAATGCCTCAAGCTTGTGATCAGGGATCCGCTCGGTCATTATCAACCTTCATCGCATCCACAGTCACTGCTTAACCAGCCTGCTAACACAGGAGCCAGGCCCATGTGCTAGGCATGTAGATGAGAACACACCCCATAACAAGGGAATTAACAATGGTGCTTGGGAAGCTGGGCAGGAGTGCTGAAGCTACAAGTGTCTCCTCATCCCAGGACAGGTGTAGCAGAGGAAAACACCTTCCCTTGTCCACGTCATCACAGGCTGGCCTTGCCTTGCTGGAAATCACTCCCCTGCCTGCATTAGAGCACTGAACTTGGTGGGCAGGTTTTTCCTGTCCCTGGTTCCTATAGAAACCTTCCTGTGAGCACACATCTGGGACGGGGTCCAGGGAAAGCTTGAAGTTCACCTTGCTGCCGGGGTCCAGGGAAAGCTTGAAGTTCACCTTGCTGCCGGCACTGGGATGTGCAAAAGGGTAGAGTGGCGAGCATGAATCACACCAAGAGAAGGCTCCAGCTGTGGCACAAAGAGGTGGTGCACGGGGGACATGGCACATGGAGCCAGGCGTCTTCAAGAGAAGGTGCCAAGCCTGCTGTGCCAGCCCTGCAGGTCTCCATCACGCTGCTTTCTGCCCCCTCCCAGCTCTGCTTCCAGTACAGCACCACAGGAACTGGTGGAACCACATGTGGAAGAAGGCTCCCTGATATAGCCATACAACACCCAGTGCAAGTCAAGGAGGAAGATATCTGGCATATGGGATTGATATAGGAAGCTCTTTCCTCTGATGGATATAAACCTAAACCAACTCTCAAACTTTCCTAAGCAAGGAGACAGCAAGTCACAAAAGGTGTTTCCGTGAAGCCTGTGAAATTGCATGCATAAAATTGCCACAGCTTACTTAGCTGTGTTATTTGCACAGCATGTACTTCCGACATGAACAACACTAAGGGATACAAAGGCAAAATATAGATCAGATCCAACAAATATTCATGGCAACCTGCAAAACCTCAGAACTCTAGAATCAAATCCAGTTTTCACCCATGAATTGAGAGGCATTTCCCATGTTTAATGGCAACTTGAGTTTCCTGTACAAAGCGATTTCGGTCACACAACAGGCAATCCTCACACTTTGAAAGAAACGTATTTTTTGTTAAAATGCAAATGGTACCTGTTATTGGCAGCTTTACCTTTTAAGTTGAGCCTGTAAAACAACTCACACCACCATTGATTCCAGCCTGCTAGAAGACAGCTGTAATGTCAGCGTGTGGCCCTGAAAAAGAAGGCTGTGAGCTATTTGAAGCGCTCCAGCTGCAACACCTTTGTTGGAGCTGCAAATACACACAGCGCAGGATTATATCCAATTAGTTTCTTTTCCAGTGTCGGTGTCCTTTAGAAATGGATATTTGCAAAGGAGACCTGCAAATCTACTTCCACTTAGTGATACCGAGCCTCCTCTGGACACACTTGCTCTTCCACACAGCTGTGATACCAGAGATTTCAACTACCTGGCTTCTTGCTAACATCAGATAACAATCTCCTGCTGCCTGTTTTACTTGCTTGGCCTCTTTTGCCACGTGATCTGTACTTCAACCTGCTGTGGTAGCACCTGAATGAGCTAGGCATGAAATGACACCGCCCAAAGCCTTTCAGTAGATCTTTGAGACAGAAACTCAGGAGTGTTCTTCCCCTGCTGATTTAAGCAACAAAGAATCCACTAAAAAGCCGACAAAAAAAAGCAACAAACCTCTAGCAGACTCTGCAGAAAACTACCATTTTGCAAAGCAATGTTTCTGCATGCTGAAAACATTTCAACTAGTACAATATTACAACTATATAAGAGCAGTCAGTGAACACTATCAGAAGGAGCAGAACAAGCATAACAATTCTTCCTAGAATGATTTTCATCCACTACCATAGGGGCAGCATATACAGCACTTCCTTCGACAGTGAGCTAGCATAGGGAAAATCTCCTTTCCATTATGCTTAATATGAACACAAAGCAGTACCGCATGCAGTAAATCCCACTGCCACCTCTGGACTGTCAACTGGTTTCCACTGCTCTCTATTCTCTTCCTTTATTGAATAAAATAAGATTTGAAAGAGAGAAAAGCAAAAGCCACAGTACCCATCAAGAGGCCATGCACTTAGGTGTAGTTCTAGAAGCCTCTTCCAGCTCAGCTTTTAAAACCCCAAGGAGGTTGAATCCAATTTAACAACTCCCTCTCTCAAACATCAGACAAAAATCAGACTGTGCACCAAATCTGATAGTTCATTTCTGTCCTCTCACACCTGGAAAGCTTTGCTTGCCTCATTAAAATCCTGACTTGCTCAATGAAATGCACAAGGGGGGGGCGGGGGGGTTTTCTCGTAGGAAACTCTTCACTTTCCCTTCCCCCACTGGTTTCTCCCTTAGGTCAGGCAAATGCATATCCTGAAGCTGCAAATACCATTAATCCCACGGGTCAATATTTGCTTTGCATGTACATAGTCAGAAGAAAACTCCAGCTTTACAAACAGGTAGGTAAGCGAACAAACCACAGTCACAAACCTGAACAAGGGGTGCACAAGATGCAGATAACTTCTGCCCCTCACACCCTGACTTTTATCCCAAACAGACACTGACACCAACACACACAAACCTCTAGTTAAGGAGTTGTTGAACCAGGTTGGTGAACCTGGGTCATTCCAGGAACTATCTGCTTAAGGTTTACAAGCCATGACCAGCCTTACATTGCTTTGAGGGCTGAGCAACACACCACAAATACAGGACAGAGGTGCTGAGGTAGCCTTCATGCTTGCTTTCTATACCACATGAGCTGGAATAAAAAGCTGGGGGACTTTAACTGCCCTCAGTGCACTTTCTCATAGCAGAGAAAGTGAATCAGAGATAAAATAACCTGCAGAGCCAGGTAAGCAGGCAGGCAGGATGTCAAGTGTTTGACAGCATCATGTCACTGAGAGAGATATTGCAGAGACATCATTCAGAGTCACCCAGTGCTGCCCAGTCACCAATTGGGATGACATACTCACTGCAGCAGCCTCCTCCCAGCTGCCTTAGGGCACTATTAGAGTGACACATAACAGAGACAACAAAAAGTAAACTGGAACTCTGTGTCTCCTGCCACAAAGCACCCTGTAGACTCCTGGCTATACTGGAAATGTAATTTCACGCAGAAATGTACTAAAAGGTACTTCCATGCAAGGTATCTGCTCTCCCAGCAAGTCTGGCTGCTGTAATGACAGAGAGCCCTGCTGGAGCCAAATGTGCTGAACCATTTTCAGTTTATACAAAAGGAACAGAACAAGTAACTTCCAGTTTCATATCCATGTCATCTCAGTTTTGAAAATAAGGATGTGAAAAAGCAGAATCCTGTTTCCTCCTGCACTGGACAGACAGACCACAGATGGACTTCCTGATTATAGTTCAATGTGTCAAGCTAGCCTCTAAAACAACCCCTGATTATGTAGAATGCAGCTATCCTACACACGAACAGGTATTTTCTTCTCAGAGCAGAGCTACCTTCTATTTATCTGGCTCTAAAGCAAAGAACTGATGCTTTGTGCAGGACACACCTTGGAAAGGCTGAAACTCCTGCTTCTAAGATCTGGAGATAACAAAGGCTTTCCCCATGTGGTTCATGAAAAAAATCAACCCCAACCCAAACCAAACTTATTTATGGCTCTGCTGATTCCCTGTGTTGCTAACACAAGCTACCACACTTTTAGCCCTGGAAAGCAGAAGGTGTGCTCCTCCCACCTCACACAGGAGGATGGGAACAGACTGAGCGCTGGAACAACAGTTGTTGTTTTTAATCTGCATTGAATGAGGCTGGAGAAAAAGGCCAGGATACAATACAGCAAGGTGTTCACTCTCACTGCATAGCAAGATTTCCCTTGCGTCCAACAGACAGGGAAAAACAGCCCTGCGTGCGTCAAGGCTTAGGGTAAAGGCAATTCCCCATTAAACACTGCTACGCAAATGTAATTCAAAGGTTTCTGATTAGCGTCTAAGGTGGCCCCAAACATCTCTTCCATGAGAGTCAATTTCTGCACAATAAACAGACACTTTGACCAAAACAAGCATGGTGCAGGACCAGGGGACTTCTGCAGAGCTCTATAGAAACTCATTTTTGCCAAAATTTTCCAGCAGTGGTTTTCACCTTCTGATCCACAAACTTCTGCAAGTCTGCAAACTGTTTATGAGATGTCTGTGGAAGGTAATGAAAAACTGTTCAGTTTCATTTGTTATAGAGAAGTTTGAAAGGAAATACTTCTGTTAGAGACGCAGGGTTATACCAACAAAAGAAACACTGGGAGACACTGCTGACAGTTATTGAAAGACAGGTATCTTTTATATGACATTCCTATCCTGGGCAGTGACAAGCGGTGCCATCTGAGGTGTTCTCCACCACCTCCAGAGCCAGCCCTGTATGCTCACCCCAGGTGAATGTTTGATTCTCAACCTGGTCTCATCCTACTATTCCCAGTGACAAAGGAACAACAGCCTGAAGAATGGCTCTTCCTTGACATGGTCTCTGGTGGATTTGCAGAGGCATAGCTGTCAAGGTTTGACATTCCCTAGGTGAGGAAACAAGATAGGTTAGATTCAGGTCACTCTCCTGTAGCTCTGTTGTATTACTATTTGTCCTAGTATTAGCAAAAACCCCTCAGATTCACCCAGCAGGACTCTAAGCTAGGGCTCACTCCATTTGTCTCCAGAGAACAGCTTTTTAAGGAGAGTAAATCCCACAGCACTCAAGACCCTTTTTTTTCAGGCCTCTGTCTTTCCAATACCCAGTCTTTCCAGCACTCAACTTTCTGAAGAGGCTAAAAGTACCTGAAACACCTCTCAGGACTGTTTGCAAAGCTCTTACCTAGCATGTCATGTTAAGACTACTTAGATCTGGCTCAAGCAGAAATTTATAGGCACAGATAACACAGAGGAAAAAAGCAAAATATATAACAACCATTAACATGGGCAACAAAACAACACCCCCTTCCAATATTTCCTGTTTTTGGGGATCAGGAAGATCTCTTCTCCAGAATAAAAGGCCTGTCGGGTTATGGACATTTTCTCTCAACTCTGAATCATCAGGTACCTCCCAGCCAAGAAATACTGCCCAGACTGGGCAGTGACAGGAGTTCTCATAGTCATACTACTACCAATATGGTACCTTCCTTTCCTCCTATCTCATAGAACAAAGTGTGCTTTCATTTCTCCTAAGTTTTGTTTTGTTCTGTTACCAATATAACTTGTTGCACTCCAGTTTAGAAAACAGACGGGCCTTCCTCAGAGACAAAACAAGTGTGGCAGGACAGCATCCTCCTCTTCCCTGCCTGGTGTCAACAGTACCACAGCTGAGAGATTTTCCCACACAAGTGAGGTTTTCCCCAATGCTCCCAGACACTTACCCTGTGTAAGCTTTATGTATCTAAACCCTTAACTGTGTGATGAAAGGTGATGAAGAAGTTTAAGCAAGTCTTTGTGTTGCTGAGGATACAAACCTCAAGTGCCAACATCTGTCTCTTGAGGGATGTTTGTGGCACTGTACTCATGACAGAATGAAGCTATTTGTCTACTTCTTCCTACTTGACAACTGAAATCTCCACATCCTATCAACAGGATCTAGGATAACCACTGTGATATAGATCACCAACTAGGATCACCACTGAGTTAGAAGAGCTGTAGAACCACATACACCAAAATACACATACACCTCTCACCCTTATCACTGAAGACAAAGTTGCATTACTCCTTGGGATTAATTTCTTAACAGACATCATCCCAGCCATTTCCAAACCAGTTACAATCTCAAATGCAGTATCACCTGGGAGGGGCACACTCACCAGTATCTTTGTTAAAGCATCCCAAACACCAAACATGGTAAGCAATTTTGCAACCAACTCGCTAAGAATGAGACTGGCAGCTCATTTTGCACAGGTCCCTTAACCAATAATCTCTACTGCTACCATGCACCTTGGTAAGAAATGTTGATTTTTGAAGGTTTAATATTTTGATTCCTGCCTTTTTAGATCAACAAGTCCTTTAGAACACTGGTATTTGCAAAAGATACCATCTAGCAGGAAAGCAAGCAACAGGTTAAAAGAAGGAAAACCTAAATGACATTTAGCTGAGACCCCGGCACTGCAGCATCATTTCAATCCTGAGTGGTTATGCAGGATTTCCCTCACCTCATTAGCTGATATTAACTCTGTCATCCCCTGACCAGCGCACTTCATTCAGAAATACGCCCCTCAGGGATCCCCTTCGCTCTTTGTCGGAGGAAAAGCCCCTGTGAATGACACCTTCCTGAGGTTACCAAGACATATTATCAGAACACTGCCATAAACAGGAATTAAGAAAGGTGGCACCTGTTATTTCAATCTATTACATACAGAATTAACATAACTTTATATTACTAATACACCACCGGTCCCACCCTGACCTCTTTAGTTACATGCCATGCCTCTTCTCATACCCTTCCTCTGAGAATATTTTGTGAATTCTCCAAGGTAGCAATCCAACCTTTCTTTCCCCATAGGGACACCCCCCCCCCCTTTCCCCATGTGCAGATTCAGAAATAGATAATGAAATAGATCTTTTTTCAGTGACTGTTTATACCAGGATGCCACTCCAGACCCTGTANAGGGACCCCCCCCCCCCCCCTTTCCCCATGTGCAGATTCAGAAATAGATAATGAAATAGATCTTTTTTCAGTGACTGTTTATACCAGGATGCCACTCCAGACCCTGTAGCAGCTGAAAAGCTACTCTAGAATTCAGATTATACAGCAAGCAACTGTATTCTGATCAACATTTTAGCGAAAGCACAGCAGTGCCCCACTCCCGCTAGGCTGGTAGCTCATTCTCAAGTGATTTTAAGATTCAGCCTCTCACTACCAAATACCTACTATTCTTAATTCTGGCAAAACTGCTTCTCTCTCCTATCTATGAGGACTAAAAGATTCTCCATTCCTCAAGGCACTTATATGACTTTATTCCCACCACTCACCCCTCAAACAGCACAGCAAGCCATGCAGAGTAAGGCTGAGATATCACGAAGGAGGAAGCTGTAACATCACATAACCCTCTCCATACACACACCAACACCAAAATCTATTAATTTAGAAGGAAAGTACCTGCCTAAATTCAGAAATTAGGAAGGAAACAAAGCAGACACTGAGAAGACATTTCTCCTGTCCCACCTCTACCAGCTGCACAAAGAGACACCAGCTGTCCTGGAGCTCATAGACACGGCCTGCAAAGAGATTTCAATCTGTGCCACAGTGGTTCTTCGCTCCTTCCAATTTACATTACCAGACAGAAGAAATTACATTTGCTCCCAACTCGCTTCTAACATTCATTACAGCTGACAATCACAGGGCCTTGCAGTATGTCCATTCATCCCCACTGCCTGGAGGATACTGCCATGTTTCCATCTCAGTTTCGTGACTGCTCCTCGCCCCCCTCCGCCTGACAGGAAACAGATTGTGCCTCCCCTGGGCCACCTCCGAAAAGACCAAAGACCCTGGCGTGGAAGGCAAGTAAGGATGGCAGAGCTGGAAGGAGGAGACCCGCGAGGGTCACAGCCACGGAGAGGAGAAGCAACCTACGGGAGCACCCGGGGGCAGGAGGGAGCGGAGCCCGTGGGAGCTGGCAGAGGATGCCCACAGGCACCGCGCTCCCCACCAGCCTGACCAACCCACTCCGCACAACATGAGTCACTCCTCGGAGCCCAGATCCTGCGTCAGCGCAGTGAGGGAGCGAGGCGAAGCCGGCTCAGGGGCTCGGCCGGGGGTGCCCTCCCTTCATAGCCCCAGCAGCGTTAGTATCCCCCCCGGCCCACCGTGCCCAAGGCGCACCTCAGCGGAGAGGGGAGCGGTGCGGTAGCGGGCGGTGTGTGAGGCGCCTCACAGGTGGTTGAGACCATTGCCGGGAAGCCGGCCGACGCGGGAGAGGGAGCGGGGCTGACAGGCGGGAGGGCGAGGGGCGGCGTGCCGAGCGCCGCTGCCTGCGGACAGGGACACCTCTGGGCTTGGCCGCGGCGGCCCCGCCAGCACTCACCTACTCCCGTCTGCGCCGTGTCCCCCACCACGCACTCCACACACGGCAGGCGCCCGACCCCGACCCGGCGGCCTCACACGCCGCTCCGGAGGGCGGCGCGGTGCGCATGCGCGGCATCCGGGCGGCGGCGCGGAGCGCTGTAGGCCGCGGCGGGGCTGGCAGCGCGCGGTCCGCGGAGAGCCCGGGGGCAAAGACAGGCGCTGGGTCCCCGAGCGCGGGCGCGGTGCAGGAAGCCGCGGGAAGCGCAGGTGGGGTGGCGGCAGTCGGCTCTGCACCGGCCTCGCAGGAGGCAGGGGCAGCCCTGCCCGCCGCACTCACTGTTACGGTGAGGAGGGCAATTGCGACCGGGTGACGAACCTGGACGCGCTTGTAAGATGCTGTGAACCTACCCAGTTCTTTTCCATCCTTCAGATCCAGGTTAACACCTAGGTTAACACCAAGGAGAAAGGGAGCTACATCTCAGGCTGGTGGCTCTGCTGAAAATAAGAGAGTGAGGTTGCAAACCAGGCTCCTCTAAAGAAGAGAAGTCTCCAAAAGGATTTGTGTATTGTGACACAGGTTTCTAAGAGGGTGACATTTTTGCTGTTACGCTTTTTAAACTTCCCAGGAAAACAAGTGTAGTGCCGCACTGGAGCTGGCAGCCTCTACCTTGCACAAAGATGTGTTTCCTGGTGGTGAGAAAAAGATACATGAGCTGTTCCTCTTCTCTGCACAGGGTTGTTTTTGTGTTTGTTTGGGGTTTTTTAATCCCACCAAGACTGAGGAAAGAGGACCAAAAAAAGAGGAGTATTCACATCTATCTGTTTTCTTTCTTGGCTACCCATTTGAGTAATAGTTTGAAAATTGCCAATGTTCAATTAGAGTTACCCTTTCCAAACAGATGGCTAATTAAATGCTAATAGCATGAACAGGCAAAATGTTTTAAACACCATAAACCTCACAAATGTGTGAGACATTCTGAATGCTATAGCCAAAAGGTGAGGTAAAGCCAGAGCAATCTAGATGGGAGGACATCATGGTCAATAAGGCCAAAGCTCTTGAATTCCTCTGGCATCCAATGAATTCCAACAGCATTATTATTTTTTTAATCAGACAAAACTCTCTTACAGTAGGAATGACTTTGACATGCCAGGGTCCACCTGCCATTCAGCATCAAGCACCTACAGCCAAAGACCTGGAAAAGTAAATCACAGTGGCTGTTTTCTAAACCAAACCTGTAAATATGATTTTCAGAAGTTTCAGAGGCACAGGTATCACACCACAAAGGGAGTACTGAATGACCATAAGTTTGATAAACCAAGAAATTCCATGGTCTCTCCTTCATTATTCCTAGGGTTTTTTTTTTAATATTTGCTGCCCAAATCACAGAACCATGAAAGCCAGGGCAACCTTTTATTGTCTTCTGAGGCACCTGCAGAGGAAGTTTCAGAGCAGATAAATAAGATGGAAATGGGAGTGGGCTCTGTTCCCCTTACCCCTACTCTTCAACAAGTCATTCACACATGAATTTCATGCAGCACCTGGCATTGCTTTTTGAACAGCTGTCAGTGCTTTGTAACGGGCCATTGAAAGGGACTGTGATGAAATTATCTTGTCACAGTCAAGCGTTTCTCAGTAACTCAGCACACAATAGATGGAGACTTGATTAAACATCAGGCAAAGAATGAAAAGCCCATCTAGAATTAAAGTGGCTGTAAGCTCTGGGTGTTAAATGTACTGTAGAGAACCAGAATTACATGACAGTAAACAGACCTGGTTTAATAAGGCTTTTATTATCTTTCTGTATCCACACACCTTTGCAGAATATATCTAAAGTGCTAGCTCAATTTTCTCACCCAATCTGCTTTGGTATGGAATCAGTGCTGGTCGAACCTCCTCCTTCAGGAACTTTGCTACCTGTTCAAGAAAGACAGGGAAAAGAAAATGAGCAAAACAACTGGCCTGCCTCATTCAGACCTGTTTTTCTCACTAGGGTCTCTTTCACACCTAGCAGTCTGATGTGTCAAAAGTGTGAAGCCCACAGGGAAGAAAGTCAAGTAAGCCAAGGAAAATAAAAAGAGAGAAACGTGTCTGCCTTAGTAGTATGCAAAGGTATATGATATGCACATTCTCTAGCATAAAACAGGACACGGAATTAAACAACATGTTGCTGTATTACAACCAGAAGGACCTGTGGCTTCTTTCCACTACTTACCTGTTGAGGAGCACGTCCAGTGAAAGAGGAGGGATCCAACAAGCTTTCAAGTTGTTTATGTATAGGGCTGAAGTAAGAATCAGCACGGACACGGTCAATGAAGTCATTATCACCCCCCTCCTGTTTCACAACAGCAGCTGCTTGCTGGGAGAGAACACGAATCTTCTCATGGCAATCCTGTAGGAGCAGGGAGAAGAGGAGGGGAAAAGAAGAAAGTCATTCCAGTGCTACTGACAGCACATGTTCACCCCTTGTGCGGGAGGGAGAAACATCATTGGGTGCTGCACTGGAGAGCACATAAATAAGACACAGCTTGGACTGCAGTGTCTCATAGACCACTGTATTAAAACTGATTTTCTTTATTCTTCCACATCTGCTCTGTGAGACTAAAGCAGTCTGAATGTCACATATGTTCCCTGTTCAATTATGCCACAAAATTATGACACTGGAATCCTTTACACTTCCTCACATTTCACAAATACTCATAGGTGTCACTATAAGGTGGGTTATTTTTTCAGTTGTAAACAATGTGAAACATCTACAGATTTGGAAAAGAGAAAAGAAAAGAATGTGTCCAAATTAACAAGCAGTGAGACTTATGTAAACCATGGTTTACGTAAGGATGGACTGATGGAAAAGAAGGCTTTAAGACATTCTCTCCCAGAGAACTCTTACATGGCACTAAGACTGGCAAAACCCTTACAATAACTGTTCTGAAAGACTTTCTAATCCCTTAACTTCCTGTGGAATCAATCTGTAAAAACAAGAGAACCAAACCACAAAATCAGATGCTCCATGATGGTCCTACAATACAATCATGTGGTTGCATTTACAGCCATGTATGAATCTTCTCCCCTTACGTATTATCCTTGATCTATCTTCAGTTAAGAGGAAAATAATCATTTTTCCTGCTTCCAAATGCTATCTTGCTCCAGCATTGACCTGTGTCATGTGAAAAGATCTGTCTTCTGAATGTTTAGGGAAGGGTGCTGTTCAGTAGTGGGGAAAGGAAGTGAGCTTCTGTGCTATGAGGTTGGAAAGCACAGAAAATGTCCTGTTCCAGAGTTCTCAGCACATAAAAATGGAACATATGAGTGTGAATATGAACAATTTTTATAAATGTGCTAAACTCTATAGATTTTTAATTAAACAGCACAAGAAAGAAGGTAGGCCAACAATAAACACAAATGAAATTCACTCGTCAATCTAATCAAAAGAGAGGACTGTTCAAGTAACTATGGGATAATTTAGAAAAGGAACCAGCTGAAAAGATAATGAAACTTATCCACATGGTGTGACCCTTAATATGTTTAGTTAGGAAACTTACTGTCTGACCCAGTGACAAACATGAGAGACACAGGGGACTAACATAATGGGTGAGTTGCCACAAGTGTTTCAGAGAACTAGAACCACATATTCTACACAAAGCTTCTAGCAAACACTGCCACTATTGCTATCTTGCAAGTTTAACCTCTGTCCCTTATGTGGAAATAATCATTAATGGAAAAAATTACTATCTTAAGGTAAGTGAAAATAAGTTGTTTTATTAAGATGTAAATTTGATTATCAGTTTCAAGTTGAATTATGAAATTAAATGATACAGAAATATAATCTAGTTGTGCCTGGGATTATTTACCAAGGAAAACATTTGATTTCAATTTGCTTGAACACAGAAAAGTGAATGAAGGACCATAAAAAGTAATAAGAAGCACTATGCTGAGTTAAGGAAGAGTGTTATGTGAGTGAATGGTTTGGAACGGTCTTACTTGAATTTTGTTAATATCACTGATTCATTCTTTTAATTTATAAGGTAGCCAACTGCCAATGTATTCTATTTAAAGAAGCCTGGCCTGTGTTCCACGTTCCTTCAAACATTTACGAAAGGAAAAGGTCTACTAGTATCTAGTATAAAAATAGGTCTTTCTTCTCCAGCACAGCCAGCCAGATTAGCTCAAACACACAGTGTTCCTAACAGAAAACATGGATCTCCACAATTGCTTTCCTTGTGGCTTTGCAGCACCAGTGTGATATTAAATAACTCTGTGGGAGTAGGAGGAGAACAAAGAAAGGTGAGACAGTCAGGGCAAGAACCCAGATACTTTGGTTTCTCAGGACTCAAATGCCAGACAGTGAACAAAGGTATTTCGGACTGCATTTATACCTGACGATTGCCCCCTGCTTTCACCATCGCCATGATTATATTTTCTGTGGCCATAAATGGCAGCTCCTGACGAATCCTCCTCTCAATCACCTTGAACAAAACAAAACCAAAACAGAAATAAGAAACAGCATTATAGAAAGTCTGTAAACTGGGACTCCCAGTAAAGTTTTCCTCTCCCTTTCAATCTCCAGGACTGGACAGTGATGCAAAGATAATTTCTCTTTGTGAACTCAGCTCTGGAATTCCAGGTATTGAAGCTGATAAAACTCAGAAGCCCTATCTCAAGAGACATTACTATGGAAAAGATATACAATTGTTCATGCTCTGGGTTTTTTTTTTAACCTGTAGGTAAGTGACAGGACTGTATGAGATCTGTCTTTTGATGCTGAGTTCTACAGATCCGTGTTGTAGTTCAAGGAAAAAATATCCTCTGTGAGAAGTTCTGAATTTACTATCTTTTGGCTTCAGCAAGTACCCTTTGCATGTCTGTCCTGCAAACAGCAAGAGTATAGCAAGAATAGAGAGCTAAATTCAGAAACTGTTTGGACTAACAGATAAAAATGGAATCCTTTGAGTGGATGATTTGTATACACTTTGGCATAGTTGCAGCCTTATCAAGGCAGCAGCACTGCACACATTATCTCCTCCTTTACCTTTGGATATACCACAAGTCCCTCGGAGATATTCTGCAGTGTACTCAGAATGATGTCAGCTGTGAGGAAAGCCTCAGCCAGACACACGCGCCTATGAAACACACATACCCAGGGCCCAAGTTAGCAAGAAAGGCCATGTTCCAGCCTACCTCAGATCCAGCTCTTTAGTTTCTGTAAATATCTCTCTAAATAGCACTACTGTGGCCTTAAAGCTGGAACTGTTCTCCTTATGGGTGCTGGTTGGTGCTTAAATGTCACAACCAGGAAAGCTAAAGAACATCTTAATAGTGGTAGCTCTCAAGCTGGGGAGGAAGGAGGGGGGTTTGGTTTATATTATTACTATTGTTGTTGTTATTATTATTGTCAGTAGAGGGAGAAAGGGGAAGATAAAGGATAAAGGCACACATATAAAGCTCCAAGATAATTCAGTGATTACACACCTAGGAAACAGGGAAGCAAGTTAGAGAGCTAGCACACTTGTGAATATCTTCCTGTGTTCTATCCCACCCTCCAGGAGTAAGACTGCTGCACACTCATGCTATGCTTGGCTGTGCTCAGCAGGGAACTTTCACAGCAATCCATGCATTTAGTGGGGGCTTCCTCCAACAGAGCAGCTCCTGGTCATAGAGGAGGCTCCTGAAAAAAGTAAAGGAAGGAAAGGAGAGCAGGGACTGAGCTGCATCAGGCAAAAGGCTCTACGTCACAGTGCAGCAATTACAGCATGATCCATCTGTGATAACAGTGCCATTCACCAGTGATGGCCCTTTCTAAACTGTCATCTTTTAAAATATACTAGTACTTGAACCTTGTGTTACATTTAAGCCCCCCAGTTCTATCTCATTATCTTAAAAAGATTGTGCTGTTTTGTAGGTTGATTGCATTTTCTCCTTTCAAAACACTGTAGCTTTAACAAGAAAAATCCAAGGCACAGGATTTTTTAATTGGATTATGAAGTGGACAAATGACCCTTTCTATTAGATGAGATGAAAGTAAAACTCTGAAGCATCCAACAACATCTCTTAACACTTGGTAGTGAATGGGAAAACAAACACACCATATCAACCAGTATCAAATTTCTTAGATTGTTGCTGCCTGTGCAGCTCTTTTCTTAACAATATTAGCAACCATGGATTAAAGTCCTTTTGGAAAAAGATCTTCTTTGTTATCATCACATTTTAGGCAGACATTATGTTTGTGGAGACGTTTTTAAAACAACATTCTCATCAACAATCTCAACACTGGTTTATAGCCAAAACTGTTGCTCATTGTTCCAAAAGCCCCATACCTTAGGAATCTAAAGACTTCTAAGGTTCTAGGAGATGAAATTCTGCAACAAGAGACTACTTTGAAACTAAAACATTTCAAATGTAAATACGAGCTTTATGCAAATTTAGTACTAACCAGAAAGTGGAAGCATTGAATTTAATTGCTGTAATTTACTTGGTAATACTTATCTATAACTTTTGCTCCTCTCAAAATAGTCATAATGAAGATTCAGAAAGCAATGTTTGCTGAGCAATATCTGAAAGATCTGCACAGGTTTTCCTGAAACATTACTTAAAAATAATGTCTGTGCTCTTTCTTTAGGATCTGAACTTGTTTACTCACTGTTCTTTATTTCTTGTAAAGGAAAACACTTTACAAAGAGATTGGAATAAGTTTCTTTAGAGTATTTGGAGGGTTAAAGGTTTACAAATCAAATGCTGGATTGTTCTTTAAGAAGTGAAGAAGAGCAGGGTCAAAACTCACATTCATAACAGGGCAGAAAATTTGAGAAATGTGAATACTGTTATGACACTTTTGTTTTTATTAAGCATGGCTTCTGCATCACTTCCTCTCTCTACTGATTTACTCTGCAGAAGATCACAACAAGAAAAAACCCCAACAGCTTTAATCTCATCTTGTACAGGAAACAAGTTTGTAGTCTCTAGAGTCTATTGAGACTGCTTTTCATCAAGATGGTAACTTGTAGTTTTAGTTCAAAAATAGTATTTTTTAAATATATCAAAGGGCCTTCCTGCCTAAGACCTGCAGAAATTGCTGCACTGCATGATCTAAACAAACCTGTTGGCACTGTCATCCAACGTTCGCTCAAACCACTGCACAGAGGCTGTTTGGAGGGGATCCAGCACCAGAGTCATTAGGTGTCGAGCCAGGCTGCAGCAGCGTTCTGAACGCATTGGATTCCTCTTGTAAGGCATAGCACTTGAACCTGTGAAAGGAGAAAGAACGATGGCAACAGAAGTAGTACACTCAGACTGAAGAGGTGAAGGTCCTCCCTTGGAAAAGAAAAATGTGTCGGGAATCATGTTTTCACTAAAACCTCAAAATATGGTTTTGTAAGGATAAGATGGAATAAAGAAAAGTACACCACCACCTTTCTCCCCTTCAGTTTAGAAACACCCAAATGTGGGGATAAAAAAGTGAGAAGAAATTTTGCAGTTCTGCAAGACAGAAGAAGTACTACCTCATAAAAAGAACAAATGGCCTTAACTTTTAATGCAGTACTTAGCACCATCTCTCTAGGCTACCTGTGGCAATGTTGAATACCTCATCTGCTCGATAATATTGTTCTTCAAAGTCAGATACTTCACACTCTGCCTGTTGCACTGGTGAATGGGTATCAAAACCATTCACAGAATGCAGAATGGTTCAATGACTAAGGCTTCGTTTGCCGATTCAATCCTATGCAACTATTTAAGGGACCTGAACTTTCTTCCAGCTGAATGTTAAATCTCTTCCTCCTATTAATATCAGAAAGACATCACTGGTATTCTTCTGGCAATGGTCCAGCCTAATTTCATTGCTCCAAATTTGCTTGTTTATAAAGACCAAAATGTTGAATCAATGTGAAAACCTACAGTTCCCGTCAGCTTCAAGAGGAATGGAAAACACTAAGTACTCCTCAGACCCAAGTCTTCCTCTGTGGGGAATGGGGCATGCATGACTGCTTCTGCTCTCTCCCCAAATGCAGGAAGTGCATGAATACAAATCTGATTTTAATTACTTACTATCCAAAAAGTTTTGGGTAAAGTGCCCATTTTTTCTATTTCTTCTTTTCTGTTTTTTCTTTCTTTTTCTTTAAATGGAAAAATACATGGACTGGTGTAAGAAATGCCTCCCATCTCTTACCAATCTGGTCTTTCTCAAAAGGTTCCTCTATCTCCTTCAGGTTGGCCAAAAGACGAATGTCAGTACAGATCTAGAAAAAGAAAAACTCAGAAATTAACAAACAGAACCAAACTAATACACCAGTATATATATACTTCTGTTAGTGTTCTTGGAGAAGTGTTTTCATCTGTGTCTGAGAAGTAAACTGGGGGGCACTGAATAATTTCACCAGGAGACTGACAGTGCAATCATACTTCCTGGCCTAAAAATCTCAGTCAAGAAAATATGAGGAGGAATGCATGAGAATATAACAGGACTCCAAGAAGGACAAATATTTGCAGGGAATAGAAGACAGACCAGGAGGGAACACTGAAAATGCATAACAAAATTACACAGTGATTTGCAAACACAGATAACGTGTGTTCACTGGGCAAGCCAGCCTGCAAAAATAAAACAAAAGAATACCACAGCCCAAGAGAATGAGGGAGGGAACAGAGATAAATCAATGAAAAGCATCCACAAGGACAGAACATCGCCATTATCAGAGAAGCAATTAACTAGGAACAATTGGTGAAATAGAAAAACTCTGTACATCGCTAGGAAAGCCGTTTAGTTTAATTGGATCAATTTAGCATAGATTAGGTTAACATCTGGTGTGGGATTTGTTAACCCATCTTAGAATGTGCTCAGTAAACTTGCTTTATTTGCCACTGGTCTTAAGATCTTTGAGGTTTGATTACTAGATATGTACCCAGCAGTGAATTTGCATGACCACAAAGAGAACAGCTAAACAACGAATAACAATTAGTATTTCTTGAGAAGAGCATCCTGCACTATAAACACTTTCTCGTCACAATCTAAAATGTTTTCCCCTCTTCCCAGTGTATACAAAGAGGGTGCTCACCTTGTGTATAGATGCCCCCAGGCTGGCCAGCACAGACAGGACTTCAATATCCACCTTGCGACTATAGGTCTGCCCTGTGACCATATAAGCCCTAGAAATAAGCACAGAAGACGAGTTCTCCAGACACAATGGTAGTGCAAGACTCTGAACAAGGAGTGGCGTGGTTCTTAAAGTGAAGGGCTGTCACTCTGCCTTGATGAGAACAACTCTGGATTCAGGCTGTCAGTTTCTTGGGGTAGCATGCAGATGGCAGAGAGAAAAACAGAGGAAGAACTGACAGCCATGCTTTGACAGGGAGACAAGCAGAAGCAGCCTGTTTAGAACGTGAAGTTTCCTGCAGGAAGCTGCAACTGGGAATGGAAGATGGGAGGGGGAGATAAGTCAATAGCGGCACAGATGTCAGCTTGGCAGCGAGAGGAAGATAGGCCAACAGAGACAGTAGGAGTCACATTGTGCTAACACCAGATATAGGTGACTAAGTATGCTTGTTACATACCGTTTAAATCCTGCCTTTGCAGTCACTAATCTGTCCAGCTCTTCAACCTCAGGGTGAAGGAAAAAACCAAAACAAACAGAGCTCAGAATGCAACAACTCAGGCAGGTCAGCAACAGTCAAAAGGATCCTCTGCTTTTCTCAGTTTACTGTCAACATAAGTTGTACTTGTTGGGAAGCCTCCCCTCCCCAAATTCTGTTCACTTTCACGCAGGGCCTTGTCAGTGGGCCCCAGAGGGATCACAGTGCTCTTGTGAATTTGATGCCAGAATCAGCATGTTCTACCAAGGAGAACAGCATTCCAGAGGGCAGAATTGCCAAAACTGCAAGTCTATGCCCTGGGGTGTTTGACTTACTTTACTATGGTCTCCCTCAAAGAGCTGCAAAAAGCTGGCTTGAGTGCCGGTGGTGCCTTTGACACCCCGAAAGCGAAGGTCATCCCGAGCCCGCTCCAGGTTTCGCAGGTCCATGCACAAGTCCTGAATCCACAAGCAGCAGCGCTTCCCCACAGTGGTGAGCTGCGCAGGCCTGACAACCAAGAACAGAATGTGATGCACTGATAATTTACACAGCAACTCCACAAGAACCACAGTTTGCTTCTGAGTCTGCCATTAAGACCTTGTTGGTTGGTGTTTCTGACTCCTTTAAGCAAAAATTGGAAAGGTGTGGCTTACACCAGTAAATGTACTGAAGATATGATCATTCTTTTGAGAAATTAAGCATAGAACCATAGAACGGTTTGAGTTGGAAGGGACCTTAAAGCTCACCCAGTTCCAACCCCCTACCATGAGCAGGGACATCTTCCACTAGAGCAGGTTGCTCCAAGCCCCTGTGTCCAACCTGGCCTTGAACACTGCCAGGGACGGGGCAGCCACAGCTCCTCTGGGCAACCTGTGCCAGTGCATGGGGGTTGGAACTGGACAATCTTAAGGTCCCTTCCAACCCAAACCATTCCGTGATTCTGTGTTAGGTGACTTCCCGGGAAACTATCCGTCTTCCCGCGCCTCCGCTGGCGGAGGGCGCCCTCTGCGGGCCCGCGCGGAGAGAAACCAGTGGGATGAGAGAAACGGCGGGGGG
>NDXB01003535.1:130142-143692 GCA_002631895.1 Agapornis roseicollis | reverse complement strand
AACACCAGCTACTAAAGAGAAGAAAAACTGACTGCAACTGCTGAACCCAGGACAGGAGGGAACCTTGTAAACATATGCTACTGGAATTTTCTACCAGCTTTTATTTTTAACATTCACACCATTTCATGACAAAGGCTTTGATTGGATATGTCTCTGGTCCCTACACAACTTAGTGTTGTGTTTTAGCATAAAGTGAGAAGTAACTCAATTCTTTCCAGTCAACAAAAAAAGTGACTAGCATTCCCTTAGTCAAAGTTCATCCACCTATACTTTAGCCTTATAACATTAGCAGCCATTGCTCTCAGTCTCTGCTACAGCTGGCATGGAGAAGGCAAAGCAGTGTAGAAGGCAACACAATTCACATGACTGCCCAGTTGTTTCTATTTATTAACAAAGCACTTGAGGACCACTTGATTCCTAACTTTATTGCTTTGCTGAGTTCTAGAGTCAGGTAAGATAAATCCAAGCTTTCTAAATGCACAAGGTATGATTAAAAATGAACCTGTATGAGAAGACACAGAGTCAAAACTAACTGTAAGTCACATTCTGACTCTTTCCTGTTATCTGTTAACCACTCTGTGGTAGCATTACTCTCTGGCCTGCTCATTATATTCTTCATTCACATTCACATAATACATCTATTTTGCTCATATCATGCAGGAGAAAAACCTAACTGTTTTCCAGTCTTTGTAAAGAATTCTTAAGAGAACTGAGAGTATTCCAAGAAAGGAAGTTGATAGATATATTAATAATATCATCTGGTCCTCATCTTTCTATACATCTTGCCTTTCTCTTTGATGTAAAAGATTCTCATCTTCTCTCCATCAAGAAACACCCCTCTGCCATGTCCCTTCATATTCTTTGATCTCATCCTCCCACCCATCCCACTACATTCTTTTCTCGTCTATAATCTGCCACACATCCTCTGATGTCTTGCCTCCTGTGTTTTTTTTTGCTGCTACAGTTCTTAGGATGAGCAAGTCTGTTTCCCCATCACCACCACCATCCTGATGTCATGTCATGCATCTCCATACTCTAGCATTTTTACCAGTTTCCACTCTTTTCCTGCTTCAAATACAAACTCCTGTTCCTCATTCTCAAGACTTCAAAAAGGGCTGTCAAGTTTTCGTATGCAAGGCTCTACCTTGCTTACCTGCCTTACAATTCTCTGCTACATCTCATAATCTTGCATAAAAATTAACTTCCCTATCACACATCAATTAAATGTTTCCTGAACACCATGTAATGTGACACTTGTCCTTCAAGGCCATCTTGCTCTGGGATCTTTCACAGGATATATTCCTCCCTGCCCTCTTTCTGTCCCTTAGAAAGAAACTTGCCTCACAAGGCTGAAGTTAGCTTTTGTTAAATCCCTCCTCCCCACAGGTGGCTACACAATTGAAATTATGAAATACTGAAAATACTGGTTTTTCAGCTGTCAGTACTGTAAATGAGCTGTGCTAAATTAATCAATTCTTGCTGAGAGTAACCTCAGATGTAACATTTGGATGAATTTAACTGTTTCAAAGTAGTTTCTAATGAGGAAGGCAAGGTGGTCTTTCTGTAACAGAAATCAAGAAGCCCTTCTTCTGCCTTGTAAGGGTTTAGCTTGCTCAAGGCCAGCTTCACTGGCAAGGACTGCTGTAAACAAAGTAAGAATCCTCATTAAGCCATTCTTCACTTCCCCTGGGATCTGTTTTTGAGCTCTTGACCTGCATCCCAGCTGAGCTACAGCCCCAGATGGTCTGCAGCCTTGCGGTCCTGGGTGAGCTCTGACTGTAGCCACCTAAAAGATTTGTGAGTTGGTCTAAGCCAATTGCCCCATTCCCTTTAGAATCAGTGGGTGCTTGTGAAAGGGGACACCAGCTGTAGGACACTATAAACTGCCCTGAGGAAGGACCATTCTGTCCCTTTTATCTGTGGAGGGATCCTGACTTACACTGGTGACCATTCAAGTATGTGCTAGAAAGCTGGTGGGAAGGTTCGCACCACCACAGACAGTTAGGTGCTCCAAATGATTCAGTGGTTGCTTTTCTCTGTTTTATCATTCTGTCATCCACCATTTTATCACAATCTTTCTACACAATTCAGAGATCCATGAAAAAGGTTAGTTGTCTTTACACACACGAGGAGAAATGGTTTAAGCATAAACCAGTGGGTTTGCATACTCAATGTGCTCATATGTGGTTTTGCAGCAACAAAAGCTATTAACATCTCACTTTAAGCATTTGGTTGTTTCATTTTAACTGTCATTTTTTCAGTTTGGTTAAGTATATGAGTGAGCTGTCAGTGAGTCATTATCTACAGCTATGAATTTTGCACTATACATTTAATTTACTGATCTTGTTTTCTGATTTAGCTTGAGTTGTTATTTATTTTAAGAAATTTCTCCTTGCAGGACATTCTTCATCCATTCAATCCTTCACCACATCCATTATACAGGGCAAGCCAACAGTTTAAACCCAAGTGAGCAAGCAATTTACAGTTTTTAAGAAGAGATAAGCATTAGCATTGCATTGTGACCTGTGTAATACTTATTTTTGCTTGGAAAGCAAGAGGACAGAAAGACAGTCGGTACATCCACAGCTGTGCAGGGCAAATTCTACTAATATTATTGAAAAAGCACATGCTAAAGCTCAGCAAATGGATTGAATTTTTTTTTTCCTTAAAAATATGCTAAAAACTTTAAGGAAATCAGTGTTATAGTGTGTGCATGTCTTAAATGGATTGCTTCAGGTCAATGGTCTTTTTAAAGTTAATTTTTAAAGTTAAATACTTAGACCTTTAAAATTTGCAATCATTGAAAGAATTACATAGGGCTGTAACTCATGTTTAAGCACTGTAAAGCGGCTGTTGCACAATGCCAAACTTTCTGATGGGACTAACTTCTTAAGATGTCACTAACATTCAGCCTTTTTTTAACTTTGTTCTTTAAAGTTGAAGGTGGGGCGATACTTGAGAGCTTTTTATGAGTTACTGCATTGGCATCACCCGGAACTGCTTCACAAAAGGTTAGGAAGTTCAGCACAGCATCAAAACTCAGACATGTATGGCTTTTCTGCCTGAAGTGTGGTAGCATAGTCATTATTAAAGGCTCTTTTGGAAACTCAGAGCATTCCCCAAGCAGAACAAAAGATAACACAGAAAACAGGGCCCCAAGGGATAATAAAGGCAGATGAGTACTGACAAATGTTGCCAATCTGTTCCTCTTATTGCTCCTCAAAGATATTCTTCAAAGAGGAATAACTTAGCAGAGAAAAGAATTTGTTCCTTTGTGATAAAGAAAGCAGTGAAACAAACTGTGAACCCAGTGTTATGAAAAAAAGGAAAACTAAAATTATCTAAATGCTTATTTGAATGTAAATCTCTTCAAAGAAATACAAGTGAGGCCAATTCTAAGCCCTATGCTAACTGATGTAATTCCCTTGAGACCAATGATGGTTGTCACAGTTTAACCCCAAATGGCAACTCAGCCCCATACAGCCACTCACTCACTCCCCCTGTGTTGGGATTGAGAAGAGAATCAGGAGTGAAAGGGAAAACTTGTGAGTTGAGATGAAGACAGTTTATTAGATAAAGAAAAAGCTGTGTGCACAAGCAAAGCAAAGCAAGGAATTCATTCACCACTTCCTATGGACAGGCAGACATTCAGCCATCTCCAGGACAGCAGGGCTCCATCATACATAATGGTTACTTGGGAAGACAAACACCATCACTCCCAACACCCCCATCCTTTTCCCCCAGCTTTATATGCTGTGCATGGCTCCATATGGTGTGGGATACCCCCTGGGTCAGTTGGGGTCAACTGTCCTGGCTGTGTCCCCTTCCACCTCCTTGTGCACCCCCAGCCTGCTCACTGGTGGGGTGGTGTGAGGAGCAGGAAAGGACTTGGCTCTGTGTAAGCACTGCTCAGCAGCAATGAAAGCATCCCTGTGTTATCAGCACTATTTTCCAGCACAAATCCAAAACGTAGCCCCATACCAGCTACTATGAAGAAAATGAACTCTAACCCAGTCAAAAACAGCACATGATTTTAATTAGCTAAAACTCTAGCCTTGGAAGTCTTTCTTCTTATTACCGGAAAAGGTGTTCTACTTGAACAATTTTTCCTGTTGCTCCCCTTGCTCTATGCCACCCCCAGCTTTTTATTTTCTTACAATTCCAAAAATTGGAAAGAAAATTTATGTCAAGTTTTCTGTCTGAATCCTCCTTAGCTTTTCTTCTTTATAGAAGATGGGCTTTTATGTCTTTCACCTGCTTCTTCAAAAGCTAACTTGTGTTAGATTTTGAAAACCTGCATATACTGAGGTGAGATAGTAGTGATTTTGTATGCATAGTAATTGATATTCAAGGACTAAAGTGCTTGGTTCCTTGCTGTGAGGTCTTCTGCTTCTATGTCTTCTGTCCTGTTTTCTATGGTTTCTCTGGAGTTTTTGTTTGTTTTATTTAAACCATGTCACAGAATGGTTAGTGTAGTAAAGAACTGTAGTAAAGATCATCTAGTTCCAAAACCCCTGCCATAGGTAGGGATGCCTCACACTAGACCATGGCTTCCAAGGCTCTGTCCAGCCTGGCCTTGCAGTTCTCATGCCTGATGCAGTTTGGGTAGTCTATGAGAGTCTATCATTTAGGTATGGCCCAAAATATCATGTTACTGGAAGCTTTTTTTAAGACTTCTCCATCAGTCTTTACATAGAAAACATCTCTGTTCCTTTCTTGCAAATTTTTCAGTAGAAGTAAGACTCATTTTTCATATAAATGCACATACCGTCACCCATTTCCCTCCTTTCCCAGAATGGTATCCTAGAACACCAGGCTTTTAAACTAAGTAGACGTATGGGAGAAAGAAGAGGGAAAGGGAAAGTGAGGAACTGGCTTCCATGGCTCATGTAAAACCCATGGCGCGTCACAGCAAAGAATGTAAGAATTTTGGGGTCAGAAAAAGAGCTCACAAGCAAATAAAAGCATAAATCTGTGGCCTAATTATTAACCACCTCTCAAACCCCAATGATTCTCAGAATCCCGCTTGTCTCCGATGCCATATACATTTTCTGTTAGACATTCACTGGATGAGATGTAAACCCAGTCAAAGCAGTGGCTGTATCACCAGAGCCAGGGCCTGCCTTGATCTGCGAGTTTTACTCTTCCTTTTGCACCATTTTCATATTCTCTCATTTTGACCCTCGGACATTTTTGTGGTTTCTGATGCCCGGTTTCAACAGGCATTGATAGTGGCCACAACCTAGCCCTACCTTTATACAGGTGATTGCAACATTAACCTCTGAATGTCAGTTGTGAGATAAAGTCAACCATATGAAATGCTAAAGAAGGGACCTGAAATTGTCTGAGTTTTGTACTGAACTAGAATTATAAGTGCTTATCACCTCCTGAACAGGGTGACTCACTAGTATGACAGGATGGAGTTAAATGGGACTTAGGAACTGCTAGGCTCTGCTTTTTCAAACTGGGCAGTAACCCAGCAGAACCCTGCAATAACAGTAATCTAAACATAACCCAGGCAACCTGAGAACATTAGCAGCCCACTAATTAGCAAATAATAAGCAGTTAAAGCCTTTCAGGAGCCTCAGAGTGGTTAGTCAGGGCTTTCATAAATAAAATAATTATCTCTGGGGCACCAAGCTTCAGTTTTTGGTGAAAGTGGAATTTGGGGCTTCTCTCCTCTGGGGCTCATAGATGGTAAGACAGGGTGAAATGGATGCTGTTCTGGCTAGCCCACATTAAAGTGCTCTGTAAATGCTTTCATGTGCATACCAGCTCAGTTCTGCTCAGTGTTTGATTCCTCATAGAGATGCCCACAGGGGGACCCTGCTCAAGCTTAGCACCTTCAGGCTCAGCAAAAAGATGGACACCATCAGATGGACCGGGGGACACTTCCAAATGAAAAACAATGAAGAAATAAGTTACAAGTAAAGGAAAAATTACTGATGGTAGTTTATGTATGTGCACAATTAATTAAATTACAGTCTAATTAACCTGTATCCATTGCTTTGTCTTGTTTCCCAGTATGTGGAAGAAAATTGTGTGACTCTATAGGATGCTTGGTGAGTAAGGACTAAAAAATTTGGTCTTATGAGCTTCTCTTAACCAATACTTCTTAAATGAATTACAGTGTGATTTATGTAGGATTTGCTTCTCCCCTGTTCACCAGAATATACCTGAAAGCTTTGACTAGTTAGGCTAAAGTGAATCAAGTTTAGATTGGCTGTAAAGAGGAAATTCTTTACTGTGAGGGTGGTGAGGCACTGGAATGGGTTATCCAGGGAAGTTGTGAATGCTCCATCCCTGGCAGTGTTCAGTGCCAGGTTGGACAGAGCCTTGGGTGACATGGTTTAGTAGAAGGGTATCCCTACCCATGGCAGGGGGGTTGGAACTGGATGATCTTAAGGTCTTTTCCAACCCTAATTATTCTATGAAGTAGGGTTTTTTTCTGATGCTTAAAATGGTTTTGATTTATTTTCTAAATAATGTTTATGTCATAGAAATATTCCTGCTGCACTATACTGAGTATGTTTTCCAATATTTCTGCATTTTTAAAGGTACTGGGGAAAAATATCCCTACAAATCAAGAAAACTCCAATTTTCTGCTTTGTTCTTTGTGTTGCTTTTTTGTGTTGTTTGGGGGGTTTTGTTGGGTTTTGGTTTTTTTGTTTATTTATGGGGCTTTTTGTGGCTATTGTGTTGTAATGCAATTACTTCAGACAAGGGACAACAAGGCTGTTTCTCTGAGATGGTAAAAGGATGATGTCAAGTGGATATTAATCAGTCACTGAAGCATGACTCTTTAATTGCCTTGTGGAGACTATGGAGACCCTGTAATTGGTCATAAACTGCAAAGGAGAGTGTGGCATCTGCTTTCGCTCTTCTTATATTGTTGTTTTTTGTCATTTTCAACAATGAACTTCCAAATATCTCCTTGGAGCTGAGCAGAAAATACGTAGCAAGTAAGCAGCAACCAACATTTGGGCTTTCCTCACTGCAATCAATAATGTGTGTGTGTGGGTTGGGTTGGTTGGTTTGTTTCCAATTGCCTTGCTAATGAGGTGGTGACCAAGCTGTGCCATTCACAAATGAGGGTTTGCCCCAGGCAGCTGTTTTGCCAAGTCCTGTGCTTCTTCTGGTTGCTATTGCTTTTGTTGTCTGCCTTTTAGAGTTCCTTTTTCCAGAGATTCCAGAGTGACCATACACTGCATACACCTTGGATAATTTTTTGTGCCTATGAATACAGAACTCTCAAACCAAATTCACTCTAAAATACCACTTGCACCAGTGGCAGCATTTCCTTGCCTTCCTTTACTTCTGCTCTGTTTCCTAAAATGAAAGACTATTGTATGAACCTGAAGGGTATAGAACTAACCCTAGCTTCTTTCTTCATGGTAATATTGGTTACTAATGCTTTTGGGATAGGGACAACACAGGGTTTATACATCTGTGAGTTAAACATCAGCTGTGGAGCAGGATTTGGAAGCCAGCTTGAGGAGCGGACAAAACCCTTAACAATTCTGTAACTGAACTCAAACTTCTCTCCAGGACTTGTACACACAAATCAAAGTTATAACCAGACATGTATCCATTTGGAAGCTCTATCAGTAATTTTTGCCTGCTGGTGGATTGATTTTTATGAAAAGCAAAAGAGGACCTATCATTTTGGAGGTGGTAGGGTCAGCTTTTCATGCCTGACTGGAGAGAACACTTCACTGAAAACAGAAAACCGTATTTCAGACATTTCTTCATAGTGAAGGCTGATGATCTGTAACCACTAAATGATGAGGCATGAAGAGGCATCTCACAGATTCTGTTGAAAATGCAAGACTTGAGGAGCTAGGCAGCAAGCAGAAACCCTCAGCAGGATCTGTATTCTGCTTCCAGGACTGCTTTTGTGCTGTCTATTATTGAATATAATTTACCTGAATATTTGTGAGAGCAGAGTCTAGAACTCCCTTCTATAAAGGCACTACAGATATCATGAAGCTACTGTGTGCTGCTGCTGCTGTTTCTCTATGAGCACATAACTTCTGTGCTGTTATTCAACTCTAACAGAAAAGTAGAGTGATGCCTTAACATACTTCAGATTACAGCAGATGGCTAGAACACTCTCCTCAGAAGAATTTAGTTCAAATCTTTTTGGCTGACATGGATATAAATTCCCAGCCTTTCACACTCTGCATATTCGGCTGTATTGCCAATGCATCTTGAAATTTGCAGGATGGTGCATCACCTTTTCATGACTTACTTTCATTTCTACTATATTTTTTCACATACTCCATGACTCTTTAAAAAGACAAATGTAAGTATGTGTAATACATAAAAAGTCTTCAACTGACAGTATGATTGACCACAGTCCAGTTATTACACAAATAATGCTTCTATTGATTTGCAATATTAAAATGTGATGGATTCTGTTTGGAAATTTTATCATGACTTTCCTAATATGGAATAAATATTTCTACTGTAAGTCCATTTAACTTGCATCATATAAAAGTTCTGTTATAAAGAGCTATGGGCCAAATACTGGAGCAGGTTGCCCAGAGATGTAGTAGATATGCCATCCCTGGAGACATTTAAGTCCAAGCTGGATGTGCTTATGACCAACCTGGTCTGCTTGAAGATGCCCCTGCTCATTGCAGAAGGGTTGGACTAGATGAGCTTTGAAGGTTCCTTCCAACCCAAATTATTCAATGATTCTGCAAAATGAAATAACTAAGAAGTTGTGTGCAATATGGGGTTCTGGAGAAACATTTTTCAAAAACTTGGGTGCATTTTTTTTTCTTTAGCTTTCATCTTGAAAAAGGAAGAACTGAAAAGTTGTAGAAAAAATAGAGAAGATTCAAGGGCATGTGCTGACTGGTTTACTTGTGTGTTTCATGCTCTTGTCTAGCTGCATGACAGAACATTACTTTTCAACCAGACTCCTCCTACACCCATGTAACTCACAGGCTTTCTATGAGCTATTCTAGCCACAACAGCGAATAAACAAAGCACTGGGACTTAAGTTTTTTGCTTTAGAAGAACTTCCAAAAACTCCAGCAAGAGCTTGAAGTCTGAGTGTGGTCTGGATTGTTCCAGCAACATCAGAGGCTGAGCTTCATATTTCCTATTTCCAAGTGCTCTGTTTGTATGTCATGGCAACATCAATAATGCAAAGTAACCCCCAGATCTGAGTCTTCATAGATCAGGTGGTGAAACATCTGTTAGAGCACAAGATAACAGAAAACCTAACTGAGCATACACTGAAGCAGTCGTTTATATTTGACTGTCTTTTCCAGTGGAATTCTTGAATTTACTGATCTATAACAACATGAGTGTTTCTGAGCATGAGAAGAAACATAACAGACCAACTATACAAAATCCTTCCTTCAGGAGATGGCAGTGTTGGTAGTTGTTAACATATCTGCAAAATTTCAGTAGCCAGCTGCAACTTATACTCTACAGCAACAAAAAATCTGATAATTCAAAAACTCTGAAGGGCTCCCTTTTAACTTCTATTTGTCACAAGCAATGAGAAAGCAGTAACAGTCCATTCACAAGGTCATTTTTATGGAAAAATTTATTTTCAGTGCTGAACTGCACAGGGAATCAGACATCTGTGTGGACGTGTGACTTGTGTGCTAAATGGTTTGTGAGGTACTTGTAAAGCAAGTGAATTGCATGTTTTGATTTCTTGCTATTATTGTTATAAAAGCTAGATCATGATCCATTTTTTGTAACACTGCTGTAGCAGAAAGTCAGTGACCTACCTAATCCACCCACAAAATCTATGTCACCCCAAGTTTCAGAATGGTGTGGTTTGCAAATATTATTGCACTTTGCCATTTTAACATTATAACTTTTTAAAGAAAGAATTAGACACGCTTTACAAAGTCTGTTCTTGTGATTTAGCAATTGGTGTTCCTCATGAGCATTGAAAGTAGCAAAATGTTCTCAGCTGTCTTGGAAACAAGCGTGGCATTTTGTAGAATGGGGCCTTCAAAATCCATGCATTCTCACTGCAGTTGTTTTTTTTATTATTATTATTTAATATATGTATTTTATATTGGTTTTGCACATGTTGTTCCAAAGAAGAGAACTAGATGATCTTAAGGTCCTTTCCAACCCTAACTATTCCATGATTAATCATAGAATCATAGAATTGTTAGGGTTGGAAAAGACCTCAAGATCATAAATTTCCAACCCCCCTGCTATGGNAGATGATCTTAAGGTCCTTTCCAACCCTAACTATTCCATGATTAATCATAGAATCATAGAATTGTTAGGGTTGGAAAAGACCTCAAGATCATAAATTTCCAACCCCCCTGCTATGGGCAGGGACACCTCACACTAAACCATGCCACACAAGGCTTTGTCCAACCTGACCTTGAACACTGCCAAGGATGGAATATTCACAACTTCCTTGGGCAACCCATTCCAGTGCCTCACCACCCTAACAGGAAAGAATCTTTTCCTTATATCCAATCTAAACCTCTCCTGTTTAAGTTTGAATCCGTTACCCCTTGTCCTGTCACTACAGTATCTAATGAAGAGTCCCTCCCCAGCATCCCTCATTCTATGATCATATATCATGAGATGTAAGTATTTTAAACAGTGGTGCCATAAGTCATTGGAAGAAGCTAAAAAAAGTGATATTGTAACTTCTCCATCACTTTCACTACTTGAGATTGTCATTCTGTACTGTAATCCACAGTTTTCAACAATGTTATATGTAAAAGCAAATATGTACAAACAATTGTAGATTTGTAGACTATGTGTGCTCTCAATTATTTTCTCTTAAAAGTAGTATTTTTAAATTGTATATTATTTCACAGGTTTCCCTACTTGACTTTCTGAAATTCCTGTCTTTTGAGGTGGAGGAGAGGAATCAAACCTGTAAGTTAAAAGAAATTTCTTCAGCAGAATGTTCAAGCTCAGCTTGCTCAAATCAATGGTTCAAACTCCCTGGACTTTTTATGCAGGATGTAAGAGATAACAGCAGTGTCCTTTTACATTTTTAATGTGCAAATCTTCTGTGAAAGATCTGGACAGTACAGGAAACTCAGGTTTAGTGCTTACCATGCTAGCTATCAAGTTCCTTTGTAGAAAGAGAGTAACAAAAACTTTGTGATCCTTCCACAGTAATCAAGAATAATTATAAAGATAGACACAACTGACAGGATTGGTTAGCTCGTTTAAGAAAGGGTCAGTTAGATTCAGCATCATATCACATAATTGTAATTAAGCCCTGCTGGAATAAGTATTTATGTCTATCAGACTGACATGATGATGAACTTAAATTACTTCTTTGTTTTACAAAACCACTCTAGCAGACTGTGTCCAGGTCTGGTTGTAGTAATATTGTTGACAAATCTGAAGAGAAAAATTCACATACCCATAAATGGAATTACTTTCTGTTTAGAAATGCAACAGTAAAGACTGGGAACATATTTGGTTTTGGCTCAGTCTTGTTAATTGGGAGTGATACTGGCCAAAACCTTTTGTATCTTTAGAAATCTATGAAAACCTCCTTTTCCTGACAAGAACATGTCCTGCCCTCCACCTCTACCATATACTTTAAAAAAAATCCATTCACCCTTTCTTCATCTGAGGCTTACAGGCTTGCTAGCTCTATAGATGTGACAGATGTCAAGCAATATTCACCAAAATCAGTACAGTGCCTGTCACAGGGGATGCAGTTGCCCAACCACAGTCCCCTTGTGTCACATGATGCCCTGCAGGCTTCCAGCATCTGCCCCACGAGGGTAGGAGTCTCCGGCGGATTCATTGTCCTGATGCAACCCCCACCAGCCTCAGACACGGAGGTTGGTGCCAGCCGCCTGTCTTTACTTACTGACTTACTTTGCTTATTTACTCCACCCCTTGAGGGGCAGAATTTGAACATTATTTACTCTATGTGTGTCTTCTGGACACCTGTGTTGGAACACTGCTGAATTTAGTGCAGTTTACATATCAATACAGCACAAAGAACTCATTTCACTGCATTAAAATTGGGGTACGCTGTATATCCCCAGGATCTCTTTAGCACAGCTCATGAAACTGTACATGTCAGAGAATTGCTTCAGATCTGTGTCAAGGCTTCTGACTCAGAAATCCTCATACAATCACAAAACTCTATAAATTTCAGATAAAATAATGTGTTCTGTTTCTGGAGATATTTTTTTATGTAAATCACATGTTTGTGAATACAACTGTACAAGTCAGTAACCTTGATATGACTTTGAAAGTATTTTGAAAATTACAATACGAATCTTGGCCAGTGGGAACTTCATCTTTCAGTCATTTTTACTTTCATATTTTTTCTTAATGTCTTCCTTGTTCTACTTGCTCTCTGGTATCCAGTTTTATGTTTCAAAAGAGGACCAGAGAGACTGATGATGCAACCAGCTCTGTAGCTGTCAATGTTCTTGGCAGACTCCAGTTGAGCTAGATAGGAGTAGGTGGGACAACTCTCAAAATGGCCCCAAAAGCAGACATGTGGGAGATGAGATACCTTCCAAGGTGAAAAGAAGAGGTGATGCAGTTGTATTCACAGCTCTAAACATCAGCAGTAAAGGCAGATAATGTCCCCTCAGAGACTGTCTATGCAGACATTCAGGAAAGTTCAGAAAGATTAACTAGAGCTATAAAGTTAAATCTCCTAAGTAGAACAAAGAAATTAAGGGCAGGTTTGTTGAGCTGAAGGAGCACATGGGAAGACAGGAGTCTTGGCTTCTGTTTCTGTCTCTGGCACTGACCTTCTGCATGACCATCATGGTTGGATGTTGTCACACTTCTCTAAGCAAAAATCTCTGCCTACTCTGAAAACAATTTGAGATCCATCTAATATTATTATTGAATTGTTATTTTGTGGATGCTATTACTCAGAAATAGTTGTGCTTTGGAATCTTATATGGGGTGATCTTGTCCCATATAAGACAGAAAGGACAGGAAAGTAAAAACCATCTTGTTTCTGAAGGTGGTGTTTTTTTTTCTGGGTTTGTGGTCTGTCTTCCTTCTATAGGTAATTGAGTCTTCTATGGCTCAGTTCATCTTCTCTGAAAGCAGATGCCTTAAAAACATCACATAAGCCATGTCCATGCTTTTTTCTTTCCATTGACTATAAAAAGCACTTAGAATGACCAGCTTACAGCTGTCCTTGGACATTAGGTGAAATTAATCCCATCTTCTGAATTAACTTCACCAAGCATGCCAAGACATAGACAGTTTACATAGCACAAAAATTGACCTATTTTCCAGGAAAATTATGCTACTCTTTCCACTAACTCCCTCATTTTGTCCAGAAACTCCTGGAAGAAGGTAAGTAGTTTTCCCCTAAACCATTTTAAAGTTGAACAGTGTTTGCTTTTTGAGCAGTGTTTGCCTTCTGAAATATGTTTAATTATTGGAAGAATCTATTCTTCCTTCTGACCCCCATGAAGATACATCACGTTATGCACTGTGATTTGTACATGTTTTCTTTATTCCTAGCCCAAGGTAATGATGGATTATTTAGACATCAAAGGTAATATGGAAAGATTATCAGGAAAAAAAAAAAAAAAAAA
>NDXB01003535.1:89407-124088 GCA_002631895.1 Agapornis roseicollis | reverse complement strand
GGGGGGAGGGGGGGGGGGGGGGGGGGGGGGAAACTTGAGTGCAATAATAGTGCAAAATGGAGAATGTTCACCAAAGGTTAGGGATAGTAAATTAAAATCAAGGCTTCAGAGGCTGCTTTTTGCAAGGGGATTCAGGATAAATACATGAAAGGTGAATAACAAGAAGTACGTAAAGGAAGATAATGGTCCAAATTACGCTGCAGCTCACATCCATGCTTGTGTCTCTCTGCTTGTTTATGTTAGATTCTGAATTGATTTTCCGTGTTTGACAGTGCTTTATTTGAATTGCCAATGACTGAGTGCCAATAACTGTGAGCAGTACCTAGGGGAAAATGAGGTCTTTGTTCAGGTGGGGTAATTCTGACCCATAGGCAAGCTAACATCTGTGACTGTAGCTTAAAGAACTTCTTTACATCCTAAGGCTAGTTTGGTCCCTCTCTCATAGTAACTGCTGTATTTGATGCCATTTACCAATGACAGACAAGGGACAGGTAAGAGAAAGATTAATTGGTGTAAATCACCATTCCTGAGATTAAGTTGCTTAGGAATCCATCACATTACCAGACAGACCTTCATTGTTGGTCACAGATCTATAAAAACCTTTATTCTTGGTATGTATCTCCCCTTTCTCAACCCTTTACTTCTAAGCTAGCCTCTCTAGGGAAATTTCAGATGAGGTAACACTGCCTGAAATGATCAGCAATAGTAATAGCATAGAGAATGGAATTTTAAATTCCAGCCATATATTTAAAATTTCCATTGCTGTCTAAAGGAGCCAAGCATATTTAAAATCAAATGTAAAAGGCCTAATGTGTAAGATGAATAGCCTATGAGGTCACAGAGAACAGTTATGATTATCTAGTGTGACCTTTTGAATAACTCAGATCCTGCAGTTTCACCTAATCATCCTTATACTAAACCCATAACTTCTAATTACACTATGACAGATATTTCAGAAACACATCCAGAACAGATTTAAAGAATTAAAGTGACAATCAATTTTATCATTTGTAAGCTGTTCCTGTGGTCAATTACTATATCTGATTTGCAAAAAATGTTGACAGAATCATTCCCCTAAAAAAACTGCTCTCTGATGATATCAAAGAGCTTCACACAACATTTTAGAGTGGTACATGTGGTTTTGCTTCAGGTAAGAGAAGAGCTTCAGGTAGACATATTTAAAGTCTTCATGTTTGAAATGTCTTCACTAGAAATTCTGGTTTTATATTCTACTATAAAAAAGAGAAATAAAAGCATTCCAATATCCTGATTTATTTTTTCTTACTAAAAATTTAAACATATTAAACATTTTAATATATAAAGGTATATATTAAAAAGACATTTTATACTCTTAGTATTTCCAGCCCTTTTGTTAATTACCCTCAAATTTAAACTATTTTAAAATCCAGGCTGAACTTGTTCTGAATTGAATTTAGCTCTATGTAAAGAATCTATTTTCTCATATAATAGCATGCCTGATGACTAATTGCAATTATTTCTCTGTTATGACCAAGTAAACATTTTAACTTTGTTCTGGAAAAGAGGATAGATAGAGTTCTCTAGTCTCTTACCATAAACTGGTTTTGTTACACTTTTAATCCTTATGGTAGCTATTTAAATTCTCTTTCCAATTTTCAACATCTCTTCTAAACATGTGACTACGTTATTACACAACAACCACTGAACTATTGGCACTTTCTACTTTCAGTGTATAGTCACTGTGATTAACTTCTAATGAGCTGCTTAGTCCCCTTCAGTAATGTGATCAAACTTAAGTATTGAATCTCAACCTAAAGATGCTTAAAGTACAGTGGATGAATCATGCCCTGAAAGTGCTGACTTCTTTTCATTGACTAGCAGTGGAGCCTTGATGACAGCTCAAAAGTAGACATCAGCACTGTAGATATCGAAAGGTAGACAGGATTAATCCCTCTGCAAGAAACCATCAGTCTGAATCAGTTATTGACTCAGAGACATACAGTTTCTAAGGTTTTTTGCCTTCATGTAAATGGAAAACGTATTCCAAGGTGAAAATGATGACTCATCCATCCTTGATTTTCTATCATAGATTTAAAATATTTGTTTTCCATGTCCAGCAGTGACTGTTGATAGAGCCATTTGGACTAAGCAGCAGCTAAATGGTGAACTTAGTATGAAATGATATTTTAAATTCAAGTCTCACCAAATTAAAAAAAGCAATGGTAGGGGGTAAGTTTATTTATCACTGAAAATTGTAAAGACACCTCTCAGCTGCACCAACAGTGAGAGGGCACAGTACTTTCATTGTCTTATTGTTGTTGCTGACTCCATTCCTGCTAACTCCCACTATCACAGTATTTAATGTAAACACATAATTTCTGCTTCACTGAAAAGACAGACTCATTTCTCTGACTCATAGGACCTCATAAGGGGTGTTGTCCACTCTGTTTCTGGTTTCTCTAACAAGGCCATCAGTAAGCATCCAGGCTGGATAGTGAGTCAGGAAATCACATAATGGTTTGAGTTGTAATCCACCCTGTTTCATATTAAAACCATTGCCCCTTGTGCTGTCACTACAAACCTTGGTAAAAAGCCTTTCTCCCTAAGGCTTCTTTATTCTAGGATGAATAACCCCAACTTTCTCAGCCTCCATAGGCTCCATAAGAGAGGTACTACAGCCCTCTGATCATTGTTATGGCACTCCTCTGGATCTGCTCCCACATGTCTTTTCTGTGCTGAGGACTTTGCAGGATGCCAGGTGGGGTCTCACTAGGGTGGAGCAGAGGGACAGGATCACCTCCCTTGGCCTGCTGGTCACCCTCATTTGTATGCAGCCTAACACACAGTTGGCTTTCTGGGCTGCATCTTCGTGTGCCAGCTCATGTTCAACTTTTCATTCACTAATATCCCCAAGTACTTCTCCATAGGGCTGCTCTCAATCCCTTCATCCCACAGCCTGTATGGATATTGGGGATTGCCTTGACCCAGGTGCAGAATCTTGCACTTGGCCTTGTTGAATTACATTCCTTAAGCCTGTGGAGGTCTCTCTGGACAGTATCCCTTCCCTTCAGCAAATCAACTACAGCACTCAGTGTAATCTGTAAACTTGCTGAGGGTGCACTTGCTCCCACTGCTCATGTTGTTGATGAAGATATTAAGTAGTATTGGTCCCAATACAGACCCTTGGGGACACCACTTGTTACTGGTTTCCATTCAGACATCAAGCCACTGACTGTAACTCTTGGGATGTGGCCACCCAGTCAAGAAACCATTAAACTTCTCAATTACATCATTGTCCTTTGTAAGTCTGACTAAAGCACTTTATCACGTATTTACGTTCTCACCTTTTGTCTCTCACTGTAATGTCTGGAAAATGGGTCTGTTTCTTAAGTGTCTAAAGCAATGGGACTTTCCCCTGGAGTGTCTAAATTTATTGGGATGAATAAATAGGAAAGTAGTGTTAACTGTTGAATGAGAACTCACTTTATAGTTATAATGTTCTTGATTGTCAATAAAGGAAGAGTTGAGATCCCAGACTGAGTAACTTCTCTGAACAGAAATCCTCTTGGCTTTAGCAGGACTTCTCCATACACAGAGAAACTAGAAGACCAGATGTTTGGGCAGGATCTGGAGTTAAAACATTGTACAGCTTACACTCATTTGTGCTATATAGTCAGCTTGTTTCCATCACAATTAAAGCCTGTTTGTCCTTCATATAACAAAAAAATTATTGCTTTGTTCCATGCAGAAAGGGCTATTTAGTAATAATAATACCTTAAAAATATTTTAAATCTTTTCTTACTTTTAAGTATAGAAGATAAATTATACTCTTCCATTTAATTTATTTTAAAATAGCTTATTTTCAGCTATTTTTATTGTATTTGGCATGTAATAAATATGTAATGAAACCATTAGATTATTTGTTTTATTCTCTTATGTTCTTCAACATCTATTTCACCCTAAGGCATGGATTAAATGTTTTCCCATGATAATATTTCTTCCTTTTTTATATATTTTTATGGTATATTCTATTTACCATTATTGTTAGACAGTACATTATTCTATTTTAGACAGAGTAGTTAATATTTTCCAATTTCTTGTGACAATATGTCTAGATAAAGGAAATTAAAAATGTAGTTTTCCCTCTTTAATGAAAGGATAACTATTATCCAAACTATATTAAGTTAAAATAAATTTATAGTTAAAAGTCCAGAATTTGCTACATTTTAGTAGATATTTCATGGGTAGCACTGTAAGAAATCAGCATGAAAAGCAGGGTTTCAAGTTAGTGTTTGAAGTACCCTATAGTATTAAAGATGGTAAGATATACAAATTTGACAGGTATAACTCAGGACTTCTAGAAAAGCCAGACATTACAGGGGGTGTATGTGGGTGTGATGTCTTAGGACATCTCAGACGGCGCTAATATGTGAGTAAGCGCTGGGCCTCTGCTTCAGGATGAGCTGAATTGCTCCCTATGGTCCATTGACTGTGTTAACCAAAACTTCATTAATTTTGACAAGAGACTAGACACCTAATGGACAAGGAGATATCTACATTTAAATAGCTTAATCTGCAAACTGAATTCTGTCTTCACTCAAAAAAGGTTGCCTAGGCTTCCCCTGTTGTCAATAAAGTATCATCCTTAGGTAATTTAGCTAGTCTAGACCCCATGACTCACCTCCTACAGATACCTTGTTTATGCACCTACTTTAGTTTATGTGCCATAGAAGCAGTAGGTAGTCATGTCAGCAGAAAAACAACCTTTGACAAGAAATATTGTGTTAGAGAATTTTCATTACAATTGTGCCCACGAGATGATCAGCAATATAGTCATGCACTAAGATTTCCTCTACAGCTGTAATTCCACCCTTTTGTGACTTTGAATTATTATGCTGCCTTTTAATTAGGTAATCACATTCTAAAGGAGGCCTGTATCTTTCAGTGTGGTGTGTGGAGCAGGCACAAGCAGAGCCTAGTTCTTCAGGGCAGTGTTTCAATGTCTCAACTAGAAGACCATCGTTTCGCTTTAGACAGCTCCCTCCTCTTATTTTCTGCATTGCCTCTACATTTCCTCATAAATGAAACAAAATATTTATGAACAAATACTTTTGACTGTACCTCCTTATTGCTCTTGAAGAGGTATTTTTTTTTCATTTTTAAATTAACCTTTTTAAAAAGTAATAAACCACAAATGTTTTAAACATTTTATCAACAATTATGAAGACTGGTTTTTTTTTCAGCTCATCATGGATTACACCAATCTGGGAGAATGCCTAATTTCATTTTAAATTATTAAAAAAAAAAAAAAAGAAAAAAGCCAAAAAAGTATTAATAATTTACTATAAGAAGTTGTAGGTGCTGAGATCTGTGCTGTTTATTGCAGTTTCAGTCCTGGTGTATTTATATGAGATGTCTGTCATTCCAGTATAATTTTTCTGAAGACGACAGGGTAGGTGTCTTGAAAATTATATGTGATTTGTCATCCTTGAATCGAAGAAGCCTGAAGCTGGAATTCAATCACACTAAAATGTACCTAACATACATTTCCATTTATACATTGGAAATGTATAAATGTAACCATAGCCTTTTAACATCTGCTGGGTATGAGTAACAGAATTTTTAAGATTTGGTACTAAGGGGTAGCAAGGCATTCTGAATGAATGCTACACAGTCTTATTGCACAGCAAAACCTGGAATAGCAACTTCTTTCCAATTGCTTCATCCTTATTTAAATCTACTGCTGCATACTGGGACTTTACACTGTCTAAGTGTTACTGGTTTTTTATAGAAACGATCACACTGGTGTCGGATGCTCAGGATTGATCCTGCAAGGCAACAAGTGAGTTGTGCAAATTATTAGTTCGTAAATGCTATAACACAGTTTTCTGGAAACAGGGGGTTCATTTCCCCGTATTGTTTTTTTGAGGAGTTTGCTGAGCCACTTTGCTAAGGTCACATTGCTCTCTGGATCAGCCAGAAACTTACATGCAATGTCACCATTTGATCTTAGCAAGAGGCATGGGCTTGCTATGAGAATGGAGAGGTAAGAAATGGCATGGGGAAAGGGCAGAAAAATAGCACAACAGCAGTCTGGAATTTTGTACTAGTCAATCATTCTAACATGTGCAATACGTGTTTTAAAGCAATCATGCTTCAAGATTGATTTTTTTTAAATACCACCTTAATCCTCAATCCTCTGGAACCAGCTCCTCCTCCCAGCTGTCTGCTTACGCCATCCATTATCTGTCATAAAAGGACTTTTTCAGACCTTGTCCTAAGTGGGGAGATACACAACGATCTTGATTTAATATTCTTAGTGAACTAAATGTTATTTGGCTATTAGCATGAGATTGCTGACTCTTAGGAAAGGTCATCTTGGGTTTGACAATATACTTTGTAGAAAGGATTGACAAAATAAGAACATCACCAAGGAATTATATATTCCACATTTTTACAGACACAAATGATCGTATATGCAAAAAAGCAAATCTACAATTAAAAGTAACCTTGAGACATCTGTAAACTTTGCCCTTATGTTAGCCATAAAAAATAATAAATAAAGAGCTCTGAAATTCATTTTACAATTAACAAACTGTCTTGTAATAACATTCTATTGCTCAAGGGTTTTAATAGCATTCCATCGAACTATACCATAACTGGCTTACAATGGACTTCTGAACCACAGTCTGCTATAAGTGAATACTACTGTTTCTAAGAAATTATGGTGTTTAATAAGAATTGATTTTCCTAACTCCTCCTCATGCCTTTTGTCAGCTCTGGAAAGCTCTTGCTGTCTACAATTAAATTCTTTTTAAAAGAGCTTTCTAAAACTTAATATTTTTAACCTGATGTAAGAGTATTTTAGAATCTAAAAAGTGTATTTTAAGGTTTAACAAAATGAATTTTTGAGAACATACTGTGGTTTACTTTGAATATGAATTTAAAAATTGTTACCTGTGGAAACTTGATAATTCTGTCCTATTGAAGTCCAAAATTCTGCCTTGGAAAGTTAATGTTACCTTAACCTAGAAACAAATGGACATGACTAAAGGCTACACAAGCACTGGCTCCAAAAGAAGCATAAGCATATTATGAAAAATATTCTTGTCTCTTAATGGGCTAGAAATTATTTCTGTTCTCCAAAACAGTTCACTGACTCAACACAAAGGAAATGCAAGTTAACAGTGAAGACTTCCACCTCCCTTTTTAAAATGCATATCATGTCACTGCTGTTGCACACCTTTGATCTGTTGCTGGTTTGTTGACATGTGAAGTCTTTTTATTGTTGAATAAGTATCTTACCGATAAGTATTTTCAATAGTGCTCTGACATGGTTGAATAGACGGCCTGAGACCAGACCACATTTTAAGAAGCTTCCTCTATCCATTTCTTTCTGGATGATTGCCTTGAGGAAACATTGCATTTGTAGCCGTGTTGAGTTATTCTGGGGGCTAAGATGTCTGTAAAGATAACATATTTGTGAAATTAAGTTTGGCAAGGAGTGAAACACTGACTGCAACAGGGTCAACACTCCCTTCCCCCTTAAAACTTTAATTATCAGATTATAACTTCTCTGTATTTTAAATGTGGGTCTTTAAATCTTTGCTTTGTAAATGTTTAATATTCACTTTATGCTGTCTCAGTAGCAGCCTTCCCGAGTTACTGGCAAAATTAATTTGCTTTTCTTGGCAAAAAAATTTCCAGTCTATGCAAAGAAATGAATCCTATGAACCCAGTGACATTTATTTTGACTTGCTAAAGAAAATATTTTTAAGCATAAAGTCACATTTTCTTGAAAAATGCCAAATTTAAGTTTCTGTTACAGAAGTAAAAGAATCTGAAAGGATAAAAGCTAAAAGAGCTTCAAAAAGAATTAATAAACACCTACAAAGGAGTATTTCATCACCAGGGAAGGTCTATGTTTGCATTGTTCAGCTCACCTTTATCCAGTGCTCAGTCATACCATATTGCACACATCCCATAAGACACCAAGTACCATGATACAGCAGGGGCTCTGCCTGCATTCCTCTGCTTTCTTCTGTGTGAGTGGGCATAATTTAATACTCTAGCATGTATGCAGAAGGATAACCTTCCTCCTCATACCCTTCCAAAGTTAGGGTCTGCTCCCTGCACTGTCCTGTCTCACATGGCCAAGCATTACAATTCAACAGCCCCCACCTTATCTTGCTCATGCTTTAGCTGCATCAGCCCCTGCTGTTGCTCTTGTGCCCATGGGAAGAGAGAGCTATCTCCTGCCCTTGCTGAATCCTCTCCTTGTCCTACCCATGAAGTGACAGCAAAACCATCTCTTGTTCTTTTCTGAGCACTGCCTAGTTTGGGGGGAGGATAAACAGAAAGAGGGAAAAGAAAGCTTCCTGAGAAGCTGTGGAAGGGGCAAGCAGAATCTGTCCTTCAGGCTGTGAATCTGACTTATGCCTTACTAAACCATTCTAATTACTTAGCATGAAAATGCATGCTGGAAAGGAAGTACAGACTGAGCCTGTGTACAAAATAAGATTCAAGCGAGGAAAAAACCTCAATAAACAGGTGATGTTTCTGTTACTACTCAGGCTCAGTGGATGCTGCTTTTCTAGAAGTCTCTTTGTCATTTTTGGAAACAGAAGAAATTTTTCAGAGAACCCTGCATATGAATATGGATTTTTGGATATATGTATATACAATGTGGGTATATATCTATTTTTATGTGTTATATATACACATATCTTTATACATATATGCATTGTGTATGTATGTGTATATACATATACACACTTTGTCATATCTCCCTCATCCTTGCAAGCTGAAATACTTTGTAAGTTCTGGTGTTTTCTGTGAAAAATGTCAAGAGATCTTGGCTTGACTTCCCTGCAGTAAGAGGCTTTTATAGATCACAAAAACTGTCTCACTATTAGCCACAGCATCAATGAATGTATATACTTCCAACATTTAATTCCAAGACTACACTATGACATAGCTTCTAAAATAATGCTATGGAAAAATCCAGGCAGGATTTTTCAATAACTGCTTTACATGAGCTATCGATGCAGCTGGGAACATTATGATATCATCTTCAGAAATTGTTTTCATTTAAAGTATATTGCACAGGGCAAAAGCTAATACAATAAAAATGTGTAGGTGTCCAAATGACTTCCCACCTGTTTCAACTGATGGAATAAAAAGTAATCTTAATTATGTTTAATTTTCCACCCCTCTACCAATCTAGACATTTATGTCAGGTGCAATACATGTTTCTCCCTTGCTCAGCAGCATTGCCACCAGGAAACTCAACGACCAGAGGATAAGAAGGCATAACATCACAAATGTTGAGCTCAAGATTGTTTGATTCAGAATTTGCTTAGTGTCTGGCAAACAAAGAAAACACTCAAAAAACAGAATAGGTCAGCTATGGCTGAGAGACAAACCATTTAGCTAGCATCTTGTTTAAGTGGATGCTCATAAATGACAGGTTTACATTTACAATTCATTAATGTATCTGGCAACCCAAGTCACCAAAGATACAGTGGCACATTTTGCTCTTCTCTTTTCCACTGAAAATCTCTACTGAAATCAACTAATTTACATGAAGTTACTCTAAATTTAGGACCTGAAGTTAGATGACCCCTTAATACACAGTGGATTAGACTCCTTCAGCAATGAAACAGAGAATAATTGAAGATTACTGTGCCCTTTGGATTGTGCATCTTTCTGCAGTTCTTCAGCTATTGGAGTAGGTGTTGCAAGGTCATTTACCATCCAGTCAGTCAGTCATTTTAGCTTATCCTATGAGAAATGTGAAAGATGATTCACATACCTTTAAACAATTTCTGAACACTCAGGGGAAAATTAAATCATTCAGAATTACTCTTACTGCATAGATTTCTTCAGCTAGTGAGGGAAAATGCTACTGCAGCACAGCAAAGCGGTGAGATGAGTATGAATGACAAGTAGTAAGCAAATCTACGACTGCAGTAAAAGGAAACAACTGTTGCTAGCCACAGCTGCTTTCTTATTTTTAATTTTTAAATCCCATTTAAGATTCATAGTTGATTCTTGTCAGGGAAATGTTCTTCCTTAATTGCATTACTCAGTTTCTGACATACTAGTTTGGAAATAAGAGCTTTCCTATATGATTTCTTTTTCCTTTCCTAAGCTAATGCAGCTAAAAGCTTAAAGTCATGTTTGTTTGGGCTGCATCTTCTTTCCTATTGATGCTGTCTGCCCCCTTTCTGGGTGTATTTGCTCATCATCATCAAATCTATTTTTAGGTACTCTCTTTGAGAAAGGGGAGTAAAAAGCTAAAAAAAAGTCATGTGGATGATTTTACTAGGAAATTCAGTGCTTCATGAACTGTAGAATGAGGTGAAATAAGAGGGGAAAGAGGAGAGTTATCTGGCTGTTAGTGTTACTAAGGGTATGAACTTCATCTGCTTTGTCTTACTGGTAAATCTGTTTGAAAAACATTAGTAAACCTCTAATGTTCAGGATAGAAAAGGTTTCCTATTGACTTTTGCTATTTATCTCCTTACAACATGAAGACTCAGAACAATAGAACTGCAATCAGTGCCACAGACATTAATGCTTCCTAGAAGAGGTAAGCAGGAACATTTTTCTTCTTTCTCCTGATACAAAGTTTCAGACAGAAGTGTGGTAGAACTCCAAAACCAGGACAGGTGGCCTGCAAAGAATATAGGGATGTTGTCCAGGAAGCTAGGAACCAGGTTAGGAAAGCTAAGGCTCAGTTAGAATTAAACTTGGCTAGGGACATTAAGGATAGCAGGAAGAGATTCTATAGGTATGTAGCGAATAAAAGACAGACCAGGGACAACATAGGCCCCCTGTGGAAGCTCTCAGGAGAACTGGCTACACAGGATTTGGAGAAGGCTGAGGTTCTGAACAACTTCTTTACCTCAGTCGTCACTGGAAAATGCTCTGACCACACCACCCAAGTCTTGGAAGGCAGACACAGGGACTGTGAGAATGAAGATCTTGGGCCCACTGTAGGAGAGGATCTGATTCGAGACCATCTTAAGAACCTGAACAGGCACAAGTTCATGGGAATCCATCTGCAGGTCCTGAAGGAGCTGGCAAATAAAGTTGCTAAGACACTGGCCATCATATTTGAATGGTCATGGCAATCTAGAAGTTCCCAATGACTGGAGAAAGGGAAATATAACCCCCATTTTCAAGAAGGGGAAAATGGATGACCCGGGGAATTACAGACCAGTCAGTCTCACCTCTGTGCCTGGCAAAATCTTGGAGCAGATTCTCCTGGAAGTCATGCTAAGGCACATGAAAAACAACAAGGCGTTTGGTGGCAGCCAGCATGGCTTCACTAGGGGGAAATCCTGCCTGACCAATTTGGTGGCCTTCTACGATGGGGCTACAGAACTGATGGACAGGGGTAGAGCAGTTGATGTCATCTACCTGGACTTGTGCAAAACGTTTGACACTGTACCAACACGACAACCATGTCTCTAAATTGGAGAGACATCAATTTGATAGGTGGAGCACTCAGTGGATAAAGAACTGGCTGGATGGCCACATGCAAAGAGCTTTTGTTCAATGGCTCAATGTTAGTGTGAGGCGTCCCTGCCCATGGCAGGGGGATTGGAACTACATGATCTTAAGGTCCTTTCCAACCCTAACTATGAGTCTATGATTCTATAATTGCTTCCATCAAAACTGGCAAAGAACTGAACTACTCTCATGACAATAGGTGCATTAAACATGACAGAGAAGCTCAGTGCAAACCACTCAAATGTTAATTTAATATCTTTCTAAGGATGCTGCTCCGTGTGGACTTGAGCAAGCACCATTCGTTGATCAAGAGTAGACCTAATCTCATGCAAGATTCATGCATTATTCTACATAGCCTTCAACTGTCATTCTGAACAGCATATGTACCCATAGCTCCTGGCCTGTTGGATCTGCCTGATCAGGTAAGCGCCTTGGTTGCACTAAGCAAATAGGCTCACAGGGGTAGGCGAATGAGCCAGAGCCTAAACGCCAGTCCCTGGCCCTCTCACGGGTAATGCTGGAGGCCAATAGCCAGTGAACCCCTTGGGAGGGCAGAGAGGTGAGACCATCAACTTCCACATAATCAGCTACAGGACAGGCCTGGGGATAGCTGGTGCCTCTCAATGAGCAGGGCATTCTGAAAGGCAAAAACATAGTACAAAATCACCTGAAAAGGTTCAGAAGGTTAGGTTATGGAAAGATGTCTTACAACACCTTTTTTCATTGGCAGTGCCAGCTAGAGGTAAATAAGGTTGAATCTCTTTAACATCTTAAGGCTAAAAAATACTTTGCTACTCTCTGAAAAAAAAGTTTTCTGGTTGCCTGTGGAAAGCATTATTAGGCAAAAGGTATTTTTAATTATTGCATTATTAAATTCCAATAATTCCATCGTTTAACTGTAGACAGTCAAAACACTCCCTAACATACAGGGCTACCCCTCTGTCTCTCATTCCTTGTCTTACCTGTCCCTTCTGAGGAGTTTATAGCCATCCGTTGCAGCACTCCAGCTGTGTGAGTCTTCCCATTATGTTTCCATCATGGCAACAATGTCATAGTTTTTCTGCTGTGCAGTGCTTCCAGATCTTCCTGTTGACCATGTTGCGTGCACTGCTGCAGACGCACTTTAGCTGGGCTATTGATCCCACCACCTTTTTGAGGGGAGAAGCTCTAATTCTTACATGACCTTTCTCAGGTGCTTCTGTGGCTTATAACACATCAATAACCCCTGTGCCTTTGCTGTTGCATAGATCTTCATCCCCCTGCCTCCACTGAGACAGCAGACTGAAGAACCTCACTAGCACATCATCCCCCAAACACTGGACTTATCTCTAGTGAGCTTCTCTCCTCACTGCAGGACTTCATCAACCATCATTCTCCAGAGCACTTCATAAAGTAATTTCCTACCTGCCTTCAAGGAGCATTTTTGGGCACTTAAAATTTACTTATCCATAGCTCCTGCACAGTACTCCAGATGGCTCTGCTCTGTGATGGTCATCTCTCTGTGACAGCCTAGAGCCCAGATTTCCTCTGGATTTTCCATACTGTGTACTATGGTAGTCCTGCTAAACCAAGGTCTCACTACCTAGAGACTGAAAGAACTTGTAACAGTCAGAATATAACAATCTTACTGTTCAGAAATCTTTTTTCAGCATTTTAATACACTGTCCATGGTTTATAAGTGCCTCCTTGATCAAACTTTGCTTGCATAATGGTAAATGTCAGATTTTGTAGGAAATGAAAAAATTCTTACTTTGCAAGGAGAAAAGACTTCACAGATAAATCTAACTGCAGCAATCTATACTCCCTGGGGTAATGTTTTCCACGAGAAAATGATTTCCATTATTGAAAGTATTATGCAACTTATAACATTGCCAGAAATATGATCCAATGTGAACAAGGAAGCCTTTATTTTGCATTGAACCTAAAGCAAGCTCCAGTGATATGGAAATTCACCATCAGGAAAACTGCTGTAGGAAAAATTGGCTAGTCTGAGACGAATGAGAAATTTCTCAGTCTGATATAAATTTAACTGCTTATGTACCCACAGATTTCATCAAGATAGTTTCACATTATCACAGATTTTTTTTTCCATCCAAATTCATTCAGAATTTTTGTTGCTCTTTGTCTTTCATGACTTTATTTCAAGTGTCACGAGAAACTGTTCTTAGCCATGTTTGAGGAGATAAATTCTGCATGTTTTGTCTCTATCGCATATCCTTCCCATGACATTTTACCAGATGCTCAAGTTGATGCTGGTCTTCTGGTGGCAGAAGCCCGCTGAACTTTTCTTCACCTGAGAGTTCCTGCAGAGGAAGCTATGTTAAAAGTGGACTAAACTGTAATCCATGTAGCAATTAATTGATAAGTGCTGTATAGAGTTCATCACAAGGTTTATCCAGGTTTAGAATCTTTTCCTGTCTTTTAAAACTGCAGAACCAGGCTGAATCTCCTCTCTTAAAAGATTTTCCATGTGACTTTACACCTTACAGCCATTTCAGTTTATCAGAGTGAACTCACAAATTCTGTGTAAGATAGTTCTGGCTTTTTTTTCAGATTTACTTTCTAATAAATCCAATGGCAAAAATACCTATTATACTCCAGTAGCTCCACAGAAGAAGCTATGTTGGTCTGCATCTCAAGGCCAAACATGACAACTGTCCAACAATGATTTTTATTGACTGCTATTGCACAACACTAAAAGGCACAGAGTACACCAATCTTTTTCTAACTCTACAGAAGAAACCAGGAGAAGATCTTCACCTTCCATCTCAGTGCTGTAGGGTCTGTTGTTCCCTGTTGTCTCACTCACTTGCCAAGAACCTGTGAATGTGTAAGGATTTTTTCCCTGTGATATGTGTGTCTCTTTAAGATGTTAGCCGCTGGAGGTATTAATAATCCCTACTAAAGACACAATTTACTCATTCCTCAGTGGATGGTCTTTTGACTTGATGTTAGTCCATAGCTTAGACTGAGTTCCATCTTATGTCCCAGGCACAATCTGAGAATGCATCCACTCTGATGTATGTTCTTAGTGCCCTGAAGGGATATTAATATATCTTACCAACAAAGGTATCACACACACTAAGTTCCACTTTTCAGAATCCTATCTTTACTTAATATAACATATATCTTATTGAAGGTTGGTTAGGATGTTAATACCTCCCAAAACGTTCAGTGAATTTAAAATCATGGCTCCATCAGAAACTTTGATGTTTCTAATGCATCAAGTTGATACCTGTGATTGCTTCATCTCCACTATAGTAGAGTATTTCTTTTTTTATTTTCTGAGTTTTGCTATAGGTAGTGGAGAAAATATTTACTATAGCCCAGTTTCTGACATCCATTTTTCCTCATTTGTGTTGTAACTGAAGGCAGAAACTTCTGTTACTCAGAATAAGAAAATAAAAAATATTGAAAATTACTATCACAATCCAAGTAATTTTTGTTTAAAAAAATACCATAGATTTAAGACTGAATACTCTGGCTGTGTAATTCAGAATCATTGGTGACATTTTGCTTATTTTACTTATGTATATACACATGAAATGAAATTACAATTTATGCTCTTAGCTGTAGCCAACAGCTCATTGAAAATAAAAATCAACTAACAGCATAAAAGCAACACTCCCAGGAGAAAAGCAAATAACTCCATCAAGAGTAAAGTCTATGATGACATAATGATTTATGCCAAACAAAAATATGCACCTAAAAATTAATGAGATTGACAAACACCTCTTTATGTAACACCACCTGCATGCATGCCTTATACAGATGTAGAAATAAGATGTGTTGAGACTAAAAGCAAGAGTAATCTGTAAACACAGAGACATTGCTGTAAAGATTGCAAAAAAAGAAGTGTATTTCCATTGGAAATGCAAACAGGCAAATAAATGCATTAAACACAAAAATTACTTTCAAGTTTCATTTAGACTTCTCATTGAGTGCACGGAAAGAACTAGATCTATCTGCAATCATCTGACCTCCTGAGGTCTAGGTCACTCCCTGCAAACAACATTCTATCTGATGTTAGATGTTCTGGAGTCTGTCTGTTGTTCCTGTATATAAAGCTAGGTAGAATGAACTTTCGCCCATTCATTTTATCTGAATTTCCTATATTTCAGTTTTACACCTAAAAATATATTGACAGTCCTTCAGCATGAGAATATTCATTCGATCTTTTTGATAATTCTTTAAAATAACATGCAACATTTGTAGAGGAAGGGAGAAGGGAAGGAAGGCAAAGAGCACATGAACTCAATAAACCTTTATGCAAGGTTATGCACTGCTACTGGATTTTATAAGCTCCATTCCATTTATTAATAGATTTGCCTGTATCTTTTCTCTGAGCTAAAGTACTTATTGTCTGCACAAATTTCTCACCTTTCAACTGGCAGAGTCCAGGGGTGAAATATGAATTTCCATTAGGTTTAATTAGATTTATTTGCTGCTTGTCAAACTAAGAACCTATTACATACACAAGAGAATTTGTCATTTACTCACAGAGATTTTATTGTTATTATTTTTATAAAGAATGACTTAGACAATACTCTTTAACCGTAGGTCTTTTGCTTTATGTTTTTTAACTAAGGGTCTTTATATCTCCTAAACTAAGTAGATTAAAAGAGGGATATCACAAATATTCTGCTGTCAAAATACAATTAATAACTGTGAAAACCTCATGCATACCTAATGCTTATGATTTATTTGCCTTATGAATGTGCTACATCCCAAAAAGTAGAACAACTTTTGGCTTCAGGAAGATGAAGGGAACCATATCCAGGATATAAGGGAACTATATCCAGGATAACTGGAACAAGAAGGACACCAATAGCTCAGTCTGGTATGACTGGTAGTGAGTAATAACTGTGGCTTTCTCTTAGCATTTCAACTGAGAAGCAGCCACAGAAATTTGGCCTGAGACACAGTCTCAAAGGCAGCAGCCTGCACTGTTTTATCAGAAGACCATTATATTAGTGAGGTCTACCAGAGCATGCTGACATCAAACCACACTCCTTCCCAGTCCACAGGCCCAGTGTGTGAACATAGGAGATATGCTGGAACAGCCAGGATTTTCTATGCAACAGCAGCAACCTCAAAGTGCATCTCTTCCCGTACATGGTGTCCCCTCACAGCCCATGGCCCTCCACGGGGACAGGAGTAGTGGCCATCCCCAGTGCCACAGAGTAGACCCCAAACCCTGAAGTCTTACAAGGGTCACTGCTAGCAATCTGAGTTTTCTGAAAAGTCAGTATTATTCGCAAAGTCTCTTACATTAAAAACTGAATTTGAATCAAGGATTTGGCATAACCTTTAGCACAATGCAAGGCATATCATGGATCTAATACTGTCTTCCTCTCAGTTGAGTGAAGTGCTGCCACAAATATAGCAAGGGGCAGAACATGACCCTATAATACTAAGTGCTTTCTCATTCAGAAAATGTAGCAAATTCCTCAGAGTAGCAAATCACAATGAATTAAGGGGTTACGAACCTGATGGTGCATATGTGCCACCCCATATAAGCACCACATTCAGCATCCTGACAGCCACACAGCAGATTTTTTCACTTTTGCAAAAGTGCATTCCTTGATAAAGAGGGAGAGCAGATTATTTGAGCTGACAATTCCTAAAACACATTTACCAACTTGTTTTTTCTTTTTTTCCAATGGAGCAATAAATATTTAAAATAAATGTTTCACACTTCACAGCACAGAATTTCAGTGTTCAGTTAAAAGCATTCTGCTAAAATACTGCCATCTTACAATAAAATCTGAAGGTAAATGGGCTGTTATGGACTAATCTAGAGCATTATAATTTTGGTCTACAATTTTGTGCTGCTTTTATTAGTTCTTTCTCTTTGCCTGTTGAGGGAAAGATGTCTAATAGTGAGTACTATGAATATATGTGATGTAACGCGAATTTGGTATATCCACATTCTTTTTATAGCATCCCTTCCTCCCTAGAAACAGTGACTTCAACTTCTGTCAGCCTTCAGGACTCACTCACAATGACTAGGTTAAGCTAGTAGTAGCTTAATTGCCAAAGGTTTGAAGGTTCAGGCAGGGGAGCAGGGGACGGCTGCCTGAACTGGTATTCGTATTTCTACTGTCTACAAATTGACTGTGAATAATTTTGAAAATCCCTATGTTCCGTGATTCTAGGGTAACAAGTGTCATTGAATGCTCTGCACTCCTGCTTCAGATCCCATCCGAAAGCACACATGCCAACTTTATGAACTAAGGTTAAAATGACTGTATTTTTGTAAAACGCCATATTTCAGTTTGAATTTCTGAGATCTAGTTCAGCCCAGCTGCTGTCTAAAATATTCACAAAATGCTGCACATGTATATTTTAGATGAGCTTTCATTATTAGCATTTGCAAATGTCAGTGAAATCCCCAAGCGCAAGAGGCATTCAAGAACCCAGGTTAACAAACAGTTCCTGAGCTGTTCTCTACTGTCCTATCTTTGCAAACAAAGGACAATAGAGAACTGATTGCTGAAGCAATCTTTCCTTTCCAGAAAGTCTTAAGGAATGTCCTAGATACTGCTGCACTGGACAGATGGGAAGAAGATACAATGTTCCTGTAACTACTTTTTTTGTCCACTGGGCACAAAAAGCAAGGGTTTGGAGATCTTCAGTAAGAATTGTCTTCCTAGTTGACACCTTATTCTTGCATGTGATATTGTATCACATATGTATGTGATGTTACATCTTTGTTGGTGACATGGAGAGTGGGATTAAGTGTGCCCTCAGCAAGTTTGCAGATGACACCAAGCTGTGTGGTTTTGTGGATACGCTGGAGGGAAGGAATGCCATCCAGAGGGACCTTGACACGCTTGTGAGGTGGGCTGATGTCATCCTCATGAAGTTTAACCATGCCAAGTGCAAGGTCCTACACGTGGGTGGGAGCAATCCCAGGCACAGCTATAGGTTGGGCAGAGAAGAGATTGAGAGCAGCCCTGCGGAGAAGGACTTGGGGGTGGTGGTCAATGAGAACATGAACATGAGCCAGCTTCAGTGTGCGCTTGCAGCTCAGAAAGCCTGGGCTGCATCCAAAGGAGCATGACCAGCAGGTCAAAGGAAGTGATCCTGCCCCTCTACTCTGCTTTCATGAAACATCACTTGGAGTATTGTGTGCAGTTCTGGTGTCCTCAACATAAAAAGGACATGGAGCTGTTGGAACAAGTCCAGAGGAGGGCCACGAAGTTGGGGACTGGAGNACATGGAGCTGTTGGAACAAGTCCAGAGGAGGGCCACGAAGTTGATCAGGGGACTGGAGCATCTCCCATACGAGGACAGGCTGGGAAAGTTGTGGCTGTTCAGCCTGGAGAAGAGAAGGCTGCATGGAGACCTCATAGCAGCCTTCCAGTATCTGAAAGGGGCCTATAGGGATGCTGTGGAGGGACTCTTCATGAGGGACTGTAGTGACAGAACAAGGGGTAATGGGTTCAAACTTAAACAGGGGAGGTTTAGATTGGATATAAGGAAGAAATTCTTTCCTGTTAGGGTGGTGAGGAACTGGAATGGGTTGCCCAGGGAGGTTGTGAATGCTCCATCCCTGGCAGTGTACAAGGCCAGGTTGGACGAAGCCTTAGGTGACATGGTTTAGTGTGAGGTGTCCATGCCCATAGCAGAGGGGTTGGAACTAGATGATCTTAAGGTCCTTTCCAACCCTAACTATTCTAGGATTCTATCATTCTATTTGTGTGAGATCTACAGCTATACTCTCAAAAAAAGGGTATATATTTCTATGTGGCAAGAAGAGGGAGTTATATGAGTGAAGATCTTGAAATCTACTATCACAGACTGTCCAAAAGTACTTGCCTATAAGATCATTGCCTGGAGGCATTTTCAGTCTTTAGCAGCCACAAAGAATGAATGCAGGTGAAACTATGGCTAAAATAATTTATCAAGCCTGTATAAACCAACCTTTTAAAATGGGGAACAGATAAAAAACAACATAAAAGACGTTCTCTGGGACATGAGACTTTCAAATGTTTTCCTGATTTGATATTGGTGTATTTTGTAACTTAAGCATATTTGTGAAAGTCAACCATTTGAGTGTAAGAAGTCTAATTTCACAACAAACAGCAAAAAAAACAAATCAGAACTAACCCGAGTAATAGGTATTGTCAAACAATTCCCATCATAAAAATATAACAAATACCAGTGGGACATCAGCAATTTTTTTTCTGTTTTCCAAGATATCCCAACAAAAAGGAATGAAACACATTCCAAACACACAGAGCAGAAGCAGTAAAAAGCAAAACAACAACATGTGGCAATACTCAGGTAACTATACAAACATAGCAATGAAGAAAACACCCCAATATCTCTTCAGAGTTAGTCTGTGGTTTTGCTTTTCTTGTTATTGCTAGTTATAATTTTTAATCCCCTCTGCTAGTCTAGGTAGGCTTCCAAGTAAGCAATGCACTCATTCATATGGAGGCCACAAACAAGCAGCTACTGGCAATTCTGTCCTAATTCCTTCTTTTGGGTTAAATTCAGTGCTGTTTGCTTGTTTCCAAGTGAACTTCAGCTGGGAAAGTCTTCATGCAGGCTCAGGGTGTGCCTACAGAAGTTCAGAAGTTAGTATTGTACAAATAGGTAAGGTTACTAAAATGCTCTGCTACCGTAGGCTACAACTTTGGAGATATTTCTTTCTTCTTTTTTTTTTTCTCTCCTGTCAGCAAAAGCCAAACTAAACTTAGCCTGTGCAGTTGGGAATTCCCCACTTCATACATAATAATACAGATGGAAGGGGAAGATACTGTCTTGCTGTTCTCATACAAACACGAACGGTCATCAGAATTTATTCAAAGAAGCACCAAATGGCAAAAAATAGAAATATCATCACTAGATAATGTTGATAGATCAATGATTATTTTAGCACTTTCTTATGCTGGGATGGCTGGAGTAAATCTTTGTGAACATCTAGAGGAAATTCTACCACCTATATTACAGAACTTTATTTAGTCAAATCCTGCACTGAAGGAATTTCAACAGGTTTCTACCTGGAGATCCTATGCATGGCCAGAAGAAATGACATCTGCAAGAGTGCCTAAGTGAGCTTAGACATGGATCAAGAAAAGCATTATATCATTTCAAGCAAATTTGAAAGCAAAGTGTTTAAAACCTCATTGGGCTGCATTGAATTGATGGGTACAGTTCTAGCAATCACCATGCTCTTCGACTTCACACTACATCTATCTTCAACCTGCCTCAATCAACACTGGATATTGAAACTATCCTAGCATACATATCTTTAATTTGCCACAGACACCTTTAGCCCAGATTAATTATTTTCAGTCTTTGGGCCAGCTGCCTTATACATGAATATTAAAACTTTGAAGCATGCCCTCTAGTAGGAAAATTTGCACGACTTTCCAGAATAAGCAAGATTAATCAGACATGATAATTATGGTAATAAATGTAATACTAACTTATCACATCATATAAATTCAGCTAAATGAGCTCTGTGACAATAGTGGTTAAGAATTAAGAGGAAAGGCAATGGCAATCTACATTACTGAAAATAAACCCTTCAGAGGCTGAATCAAAACCATTTTTTGCAGTCCATATACAGTTCATCTTATCTTTATGCTCCACGTGTCTTGAGAAAGCAGAAATACATGAACCTAAGGCCCTGGCAAGTTAACATTAACAAGTTCAACTTTGACACAGCATAGGAAAATGTAAAGTAGGGAATTATTCTTTTTCTGACTTCTTAGAGTTGGGTACAGGCTTTTCCTTACAAAATGGTATTAAATGCTCCATTACAGCTATGAATTCTGGTTTAGCCAGTAGGCTTCACTTAATTTGCAATGTCACCATTTTGAATTACTTGAAATCATGCCATTTCTAATTTTAGCTTCTTGTATGAATTTTAATGTTTAATTTGTCTACTGGAGTCTGAAAGAGGCACACTGTACAAATACTATGTCTGTGTTTTCTAACTGATGACACTAGAGCTATGACAGGCAATGTATGGTGTACATTAAACAAGCTGAAAGATGTCCCCTTTTTGACCCTCATCATCCTCTCAGAAAAGATTAGCTCAGCCTCTCCAGCCCTCACACCTGATATTTCTTACTCTAACTTTATTTTCCAGGTGATCAATTCAATTTCACAGCATTCTGCAGTATTCTACCGTTCTCTGATATTCTTGATTGGAATAGACTCTGTCCATCAATTGTTATCTCCGTGTCTTCAATTTCTATCTCAATTTCATTCAATTTTACAGTGAAGCTTTCAAAATTTTTATCAGTTATAGCTTGTCCAGAATTTTATTAATCTCTGTCATGTCCATAATAAATGAAGTCTGACATTGCACAACAACTGAAATTCATAGACTGTGAAAACTAGGAAAACTGTGAAAAAAACTAGATAAAATTTCAAACCGCAGCTATTGGAACACTGAAAGTAATTTCTTTGAGAGGCCACTTTTATTTTTATCATTGTCCGACAAAAATAAATTTAAAAATATCAAGGGTAAACATTCTATCTTACCACATTAGGAGAACTAATAGCTCATCTTTGGATATATAACCTTATTTGAGCAAGCTTATCATGTACATTTAGTTAACAGAAAAGATACAGTACAACAGTCAGCAGGCCACAATTTTAGTTTGCCTGACTAACTGAGTCCCCAGGATAGAAGACAAAAAATGTTGATTCAAAACACATTCTCAAAATGGCATATTTGAAATAATTTAAATTTGTATTCATCATCCCCAATTTCCTGTCAGAAAACTAGGTTAAAATATTTTGAATAGACTGTTTGGAATTTAGTGCAATACCATTTTATTTGAGAAATAAATATTTATATCTTGATGAAAGTTTCATGCAAGATAAAAATGACATTTTCATCACTCACTTTTTTACACTGTCAAAAACTTTGGAAAGTTTTTTTTTGTTCTGGTTTTGGTGGGTTGTTTTTTTAGCAGTTACATAAAAATTAAACCACAGATCCAGAGCAAGATGTCAGTTAACTCAGTTTGCTCAATTTCACTCTCAGAACAGATCTGCTGTAGTCACAAATCCCCAAAACTGAAGACCATTTTTCTGTTCACCTCTGCCTCCAAACAAAAATGAGGTTTGTGGTCCCTTAGGCTCAGCTCTCTTGCTGTACTCCCTTGCACTCCACTCCAGTAAAAGGGAAGTGATGAAACAGGTACAGCTAGGCTGCACCCCCATCTCAGCCTTCACAGGTTGAAGCCAAACCTTCAAATACCCTGTCTCCTCACAGCAGAAAGACAATGCTATACAGCAGGGGAGCACACATTTCTCTTTGTTGAAGGAGATTGTAAGCAAGTTCATAACGTGTCAAATTTACATCATCATCAAAACCAATTATTTTCAGGCTAAGTGCAGCTATTCTATATAAGAACTCTGCTTGTTAGCATACTTGATTGATCCATCTATAGATTGCATGTTGGCACTGCAAACAACTCCATGGCCAGAGGCAGTATATTAGCCACTTGAGAAAGCTGTAGAAAGGTCTTTGCCCTCATTGATATAATAATGCAATATCTACATGCAATTATATATACACTAGTGAACCCATAAATATTGATAGCAATGTTTTCACAATTTAATATGTCAAAAGAATGTGACATTATCAACATGTTTAGTAAAAGGGGTATTATATATTGAACAAAATCAAGCTTATGCTGCGAAGCAACAAAAAAAACCCAAACCCAAGAGCAGTGATGTTCTTTCGTATCTCAGAATGCATTTCTCAGGAAGAGCTCATCATTCTGCTCTAATCAAGGATAATGTTTTTCAGTGTGGCCAAGATAATGTAGCCCTCCTTTGCCCTGAAACTAGCAAATAAAAAAAGCAACCAAAAGTAGTATTCTGGAACAATCACATGATAGATTTATCTGTGTTCTTGTTTCTGCTATGCCACATATGTATATGCTTCTTGCATTAAAACTTTGGGGATGAAAGATTTTTTTGCTTTCTATGCTAGCTCTTAAATAGTCTGTGACTTTAAATTGCAAATAATCTAGTGAGATAGAAAATAGCAGCCAACATCCAACACGGGAAGTACTTTTATTAAAATACCTCCAAAAATTATTTTGTGTTAATTAATTTCTAATGGCATTATTACCACCTATGTGGAACAAAAGAGTCTAACCAGGTTTTCTTGTCAAAAATGTAATTTCAAAAGCCTTGGCAAAGTAGGAAACATCAGGTTCTTCTGCCCAATTAGTTTTGTTCTGCTCTAAGAGAGTGAAAGTGCTATGTAGTTATATAAAGTATTTTGTTTTGATATTCTGCACTTAAAAAATGCTCAGTATTTCAAAATAAAATAGCTTCTCACTTACTGTCTTTACATTCATGAGTGCATTTGTTTTAAAAACCTCAGGATTTAATTAGTAATTGTAAACACACAAAGACCTTCCCTGATCAGCAGAGCTGATGGAGCAAGCATGGGCAGCTGCAAATCGATAGAGGCAGCCAAAGGAATAAGGAGACGGCAATGGTCAGTCGAACAATTCATGTGCTCTCTCACTTGTAGCAGATAAGGAAATCCCTTTCCCATCCCTACTCTCACTTGAAGGCAGCACCCATTTGAGGTGTGCTATCTCCAGGTTCCCCCAGCCTCATGTATCTCCCACTGCCATGGCAGACAAGAGGGGAAAAAGCAGAAAGCAGGCTTCATCAGGCAGACAATATCAAAACAAGTATGAAGGCTTCACAGCCAGGGGAATTGCTCCAGCTTCAGTGATGTCATGTTCACTTTTGAAAAGCAAAAAAGATACGGATCTTGGGGACAAGAAAGGTGCCTGAAGCTAGAAATTCAGTGAAAGAGGAACTGCAGCTAGCTACTGGAAGCCAGAGAAGAGACTAAGCCAAAACGGAACAGTGACAGCTTTTATACGATTAATACAGGCTCTTTTCCAACAAAATAACCTTTTCGGCTTTATTTAATCATCCAAACAAAATGAATAATAAATGAGGGGGGGATGGGAATTGCCTTGTTCAAGAACATCCTGAACAATGGAAACTCACTGGACTTGTTTGCTGCTTTTTTAACTGTTATTTTCTTCCTCTAAGGCAAGGATGGAAGAAGAAAAGGAAAAGAATCAAAATCAAGTGAGCTTAGGAAAGGACAGTTACTTGCTGTTGGGACATTTTTGTGTCTGCATGGTCAAGGGAATAAAAGAGTAACATTGAACGTCAAGAGGAAAGCAGGGAAGGGACTTGATAGCCATTAGGGCCATTATTTCCACCTTCATGATGAATAGTCAGGGTCAGGAAAAAATAATAGTATGAAAGCCCCACTGTTGTGCAAGAGCAAGGCAACAAGATAGATGAGCTAGCAACAGCTAACACTGATCCTGCTGTCAGGCAGAGAAAATGGTATGCAAGTGTCCACAGCTGCTCAAAAAATGTTATGGCAGCAGCAAGAAAAGCAGTAGCTAATTATTCCATCTCTTCTGCCTCGACTACCAAGTGTTAGGACTGAAATAGCATTAAAAATATGTGTAAAGGTAAAAATAAAGATTGAACTCCTGCAAAGCAAATGTTGAAGAGTTACTGCATTCTAAAATGTATGCTATATTCTTGTGAACATTTTTAGTGGCAAGTTCTGATGCTGTTGCTCTTACTTTCCCTTGCAGATCATTGTATGCTCTAAGTAACTCCTAAAACGAAAGCATAAATACATTGGACTGTCATGACTATGCATGTGAAAAACATGTTATCATGAATCCATGGTTTCTTGCATTTGACATTATTATAAGTGGAAAATCTGAGGCATGAAATGGGAAAGTGTGTAGAAAAAGAAAATAAAAAGACATATTAGGCCCTAAGGAGGGATTCACTTCACCTAAATTTAGAAGGCTGAAACTGAAATATCGAACGCCTCTGTTCTCAGAGGTACTGCTGAAGACAGTAATTTCATCATAGGGTAAATGTCTAAAATGGATTAGATTAATTTAGATTAATTGTCTCCTAGAACTGCCTGTGTTTATCCAATGAGCCCAGAGGGAAAATACACAACTAAGAAACTAACTTTTAAAGGGATGAAGTTATGTGAGATTATTCTACCATGTGGGTCAGCCAAGTATTAGATGCAATGGCACATCTCAGAGAACCATTTTATGAAGTCATATATACTTCCCATAGAAATGGTAATACACTTGTTCTGTATATAGATATTGTAAAAGGGGAAGACCGAAATAGCCATTGCCTTTTTGAGAACAAAAATGAGAAAATAAGAAAATAATGTTTTCTGTACTAAGCAAAATATCACAATGAAATACTTTTGTAAATATTATCTAATATTTACTAGACAGCTTTTAAGAGTAAAAATTGCCTTGATTATAAAATTACTGAGTACTGACTGAGCTTTAAATTATCTGAATGTATAAGCCAACATTACTGTGGGATCTTCCGGCTATAAGAGCATACAATACTATTGCAAAAGAGGCATATAAACTTGTTTTCTACCAGTTTTGAAATAATATTATTGCTTCAGCTTAGTAAAATTTAGTGCAGAAGACTTTTGATTGCATTATTCCTTATTAAGACCCCTTCTGTTCCTCTTACAACCAAAGTAACATGATTCATCTATACCACTAAATTATTTCTATCATCTCACTAAAAAAAGCCACTGCCTTTTTTTCGTGTTTATACAGTCTTCAGAAGCCCCTGCAGACCATTAAGAACCTTCTTGAGTCTCATAGTAGCCAATATGTCTTTTGTTTGAACAAAAACACACAGTCCTGATTGCCAGTTTGGAAACAGGCATCTCTTTCTTTATCATCATGCTAAGATATTACTGCTCATCTTTTCCAAAAGCATTTTGATCCAAAGTACCATGTGGGAGGAAACAAAAAGGTTCAGAAGGAGACGGATATTAAGAATGGTGTTTCAGACTTTGATTTTGCTTCCTTTTATAAATTCAAATAAGATTGTTTGTACAGATTGATCAAACAATGGTCAAACATGGAAGCACTCAGAAGTTCAGCTAGGGTCAGTTCCCAGGATTTGCTTAACCAAACGGCTTATAGATTTTCCTTTCTATGTGCACTCCCACATGACTCCTTTATGAAATACCATGCCAGCTTTCTCACTCCCAGCTTCAAAACCATATTTTTTCTCGAAGAGGACCCTTTAAGATTTTCTGTTAAACTTGTAACTCCTCTAATTCCACCAATAATATCCTTCATGGTCATAGTTCCCAGTTCCATACCTGGACAGGCAGGCTTTGTGGGGGATTACATCCCTCCTTCACTGAAGTCACACCTCTTCCCTCTCCAAGAGCCCCAGCACTGGGAGCTGATCTCTGTACTGGCAGATCCCAACCCTCTCTCTGTTTAACTCACAGCACAGAGGTGCTTTTTTGATTTCTTCTTCAGTAGGGATTAAAATCCACCTACAAAAATCAGTAACTCCCAAGGTCACTATGCTGTGTAAACTCACTCTAAAAGAGAGAATAGGAAAGAAGCTGGGGGCAGGAACTGAGGTGAGAGATGTGTGCTCTTTACCATAGTTATTTTTTTATATTGCTTAAACATGTTAAAACAAAACAAAACAATGCAAAAAAATAAAATAAAAAATAGCAACAACAGCAAAAGGCAACAGAAACCAAACCAAACCAAACCAAAACAAATGTCTATCTGCAGTTTTTAAAACTTATAACAGCTCTGAGCAACCTCACCTAATTTCAAATTTAGGCATGCTTTGAGCAAGATATTGGACTAACTGATCTCCAGAGGTCCCTTGTAACTTCATTTTTATCTGTTGCTCTAGAAACGGGCATTATCAGTCTAATAAGCATTTCCTCAGCAATATCATAAGAACTGGAGCCATAAAATTTTGTCAGCAGCATGTGTAATGTTAAAACCATTACCTTATCTTTGATTTTGGGAAAGATTGGCTTGCACAGCAGTTTCAAAAAGGAAAAATAACATAAAATTGTCATTGTAGAATAAAGCAGTGATTCACCTACTTCACTGTCCCAGTTATGACAGTGGCTACTAAGTATACAGTAGTGCGACTGCATGAAAAAGTGACTCCTTACCTATATCTAAAGATTATGCTTTTCAGGTTTGAATTTATACTCCCAAAGAATTAACAGTTATCCACGTAAAAACATGTAAGTTTCAGTGGAAACCTCATGCTTACTTACATTAAAATAACCTATTTCTGCAAAAGCCAAGATAAGATCCAATAAGCTCCTAAATAGTTCAACAGGATATTGCACAGATCAACCATGCAGGTTATGAAAATCTCAAATTCAGCACAAAAGTACCCCCAAAGCCCAGGATAATTACATCAACATGATGCCTCTGCCTCACACAACACAAACAGATTTTCTCCAAAAGCACTTGTGTGTGCTTCTGTGTGCAAGTGTGAAGAGAAGCAACCATATTGATACTTACGCAAAAGCTGCCACCTTATAAACGTTGATGTCAGATTCATTCACCTGAATAAAGTTAACTAAAGAAAAATAAACTTCAGGAGATTTTACAATGAAGGTCTCTTTACATTTGCGCAGCGAATCTCATCAAATGAGCTCAGCTTGTGTTAAGATGATAGTACTTCATTTATCATGTAGTCAGTTAGCAGGTGCTCTGCCATCTAAAGAGATCCTGAACATGAGCTCAAACTTAAAAATGCAATAGACTGAGAGCAGAGGACGTAATACTGCCATGGCTCCACCATGGGAAAATGATTTAGGGCTATCATTTGTAATCTCTGTAACACCCTGAATTAATTCCTTTTAGTCCGTATGTAGTAGGTAATACTTATTGCCTTTTATTTTGATTTACCTAGTCCTTAGATTCTGATAGTAGATCCTTTGGTGCCCTTTTCAGACAGTCTGCTAGCTTCCTCTAGTAAGGGAAGGCTCCCTTTTTAACAGAGACCAATCTCTCCTCTGAGGAGCTGTAAAAAATAATTCTTTCTCAGGAGCAAAGTTGGTGACCTTGCCCCAAGAGACTTACCCCTTTGAAATGAACTTGGTGTGAATGCTCAGAATTTACTGGGGAGATGTTTACAGTCCTTGTGCTGCCAAAGACATGTTGCTGAAATTACTATTAAGACGTAGTGTTGGCTTTGATTCTTTCTCCAGGCTCATTTTCCATCATCACATCAGAAGGGATCTTCATAGCTCTGACACTTCCAAACTGTCTGCTTTGGTCACCTTTGTGGAATTATCCTAAAACTTGCCATGCCATCAAATCCCTATTTCACCCTGTGATAGCACTTCCTGAAATTTTTCTCCCCCTAATCCTTCTTGAGGATGCTCCCATGCATAGAAATTTCTGTTCAGACAACTCCAGAATTCCTTATTACACTTTTCCTTCTCATAACCTATCTGAACATCCACTTTTGCCATAACTTCCAGAAATCACCCAGCACTGGGTGAGCCTAAGGAACACAATACAAAAGTTTAAGATTTTGGAGAAATGAAGCATAATATCTGAAGACAAAAGTTTGTAAGCTTCATTAGTCTGCAGACAATATGAAATAATTTGGTTGATGGGGGTGACATCAGACTTTGTTCTCCTTGCCATCTGCAGCAGCTGCTGTTAACTTACTATTTCCTGTGTTCTTCAGCATCATTGCAAATCCCTCAGAAGTGGAGATTTCTGATACTTTTATATGAAGTTTATTGGAATTTTTTTTTTTTTCAGGGATCTTTACTAAATGATGATGTCTCTTTTTACATTTTTTCCTTCTTACTGCATGCTATGCTGGGCAACACTAAACAACTAGCAGGCACTAACTTTAGCACCAATGAAGCATCAACAGTCAGCATCTGTAGACTACAGACTTGTACAGTCACAGTACGTAATGCAGCATGAATGACAGTTGTCCAAATATTCAAGTCTTATTTGCCATCATTAATGCTACATTGTTGTTAAGGAGTTTTATTCTCCCATCTTTCAGTGATAATCAAGTACTATACTGGTGAAGAAAAGTATTACGAAAATTAATTTTTTTAACAAGCAAACTATTCTAGCAAACTTCCTCTGAAACTGTCAACAAACCATTTACTTTCCTTACAATACTCTGGGCAGCTGTTGCCGAGCCTCACCAAGATCTGCATTGTCTTTGGAAGAGTCTGGGTATGCACATGGCATGCCCTGATATGACTTTCTGCACTCTGTTTCCTCTCCAGTATCTTCTATTACGTTTTGATGTTTGTTCCACCTCTCCTATGCTTCTCTGCTTTTCTGATCCACAGCTCATCTGGCTCATCAAATGCCTCATGGTGCTATTCACACTGAATTGGGCAGTAGTTGTAACCTACCTCTGAGGCAATGCACAGGCAGCAACTGGCTACCAACCTCCTTTTCCTTTGTGGAAATGGAGAAGGGAATGAAGAAGTTCAGACAGTTCGTAAGAGGGGGAGACACCTCTCCCTGGAAGTGGCAGCTGCTCTGTATTTCCTATGGATGATTTCTAATCCTTAGAGTTTACAACCAAGCATGAACTGGAGAAGTGACTGTGTTCAAGTGTTTTGCTCTTATTTTCCTTATCAACATTGACAATGCATTTTTTCACTCATGGGCTTTCAACCGATGGAAATCAAGCCTGCTGCTGAGGCTGGTCACATCTGACAAGTAAATCCTCCATATAAGATGATTTAAGAGTTTTATAATATTTGGGGATATGATAAAAACACAGGGTTTTGTTTGTTTGTTTGTTTGTTTTAAGGAAAGAAACTTACAGAAAAATATGGATAGCTTTAATAAACATCTTAAAACGTTTCCCACCTTTGTGAAATTTGAGTGTAGACACCAACACAAGCCTTGCCATTTGAACAGCTTCCAGCCTGAAGCTGTATTTCTGAAGTCAATAGTCAAACTTGATAGAAGCAATAGGAAACAAGAAAAAAAAAAGCTTTCTTAACTGCAAACCAACCCATTTTATGATTACTAGGAATACCACTGACATGTCCATTCATATGGTAGAGCCTTAGAGAGTCATAATATTGCCACAGTAGAAATATAAACGNAAGCTGTATTTCTGAAGTCAATAGTCAAACTTGATAGAAGCAATAGGAAACAAGAAAAAAAAAAAGCTTTCTTAACTGCAAACCAACCCATTTTATGATTACTAGGAATACCACTGACATGTCCATTCATATGGTAGAGCCTTAGAGAGTCATAATATTGCCACAGTAGAAGCAAAATATAAACGTTTAAGCTGTTCTTCTTTCTATTTTTTTGTTCCATGGTGTGTGAATGAATCACGCAGTTATTTTCCCTTTTTCATGTCACACGAATGGGTTTTTAGAACCTCACACAGCCTGTGAAGGACAGCAGTGTATTGACGCCTCTGACCTTTTACTTATTCTAGACTTTGATTGACTGGTCTCCTCTATTCTTGCAGTGTTGGCAGCTGCCAGGAAGAACCACAGCCTTAGACAGGCGAATTACTGAATTTTGAAAAGGTGAAAGCAGCACAGCTTAGTTATGCTGTGATACCTCATAAACCCATGTTGGGCATTGAAATTCAGAGGTTTGTTCATGTGACAAAGATAAGTGCAAGAACAGGAAGATGAACAAAAATATCAGAAAAATGAATATTCTTTCATAAAGAGTTTAACAAAACACAGTGATGGCACAAAAGTAATCTGTCTTGTCACAGTTTTGTACTAGCTAATCTCTCTTAGATACGAAGCCAAATTCTCACTTTTTGTCACTATAGAACAATGGCATTTTGTGCAATTCTTATGTGAATACACATATTGATTGATTCAATGATTTCACATTTCTAGGAAGAATTCTTTAAAAAATACAGAGCCTCTTTAACTAATAGCATACTAATAGGCCTAATAGTGTACTAGTAGAGAGTGAGGCCTATCTTTTCTTCTGCTAAGCACTCGATTTGCTTATACTCCAAGGTAAGAAAATAGTATAAAATATTTGGATATTTTTCTTGTCTTTAAATTTTATAGAGTTCAAGTGTGTTGTTGTCTTCTGCAGCAATTGCATTGTTGTGGCTCTTGATATCATAGCACTGACCATAACTTGGAATTCACTAATAGAAAAATCTCCTCATGTGTAGACAGTATAGATAAGTCTATAGAAATGATCCCATTGTTAATTCTCAGAAGGTAATTTGCAGTTTATTCCAGTTTAACATAGAAGACCACAAGAATATTTACATGTCTGAAGATGATATGTAGTCTGAAACATATGGAAAGCCTGTAGAAAACTGCACAGAAGACAGAGATCCCAGAAGAGACAAACTTTGTAGTATTCCAATAATGAATCCCCAATAAAATTTTTAGTAACACTGGCAGGCATGTCTGACCTGTACCAACACTGTGAGTAATGTATTAATAGGAAACCATAAAAACACACCACAGACTGACAAAATTGTGCCAAATTGTATTTTATTCTTCAAACTGATTAATAGATATCTCTATAAATTATAACATCCTGCTGAAGCAAACTAAGCATGTTAAAAAGGAACAATAATCTCCAGTCCAAGAACAGTTAAAGTACTTGGACTGACACTGGGATGTAGGAATCAAGGCTAGATATAATCATGGCACTTTTGTCACCTCCTAAGAGGAACTTCTTTGAATTGAATTAACTCCCGAGTGGACCGAACTTAATGTTGATCTGTAGTGAACACTATACAATAGAATACCAATTAGAAGGTAGCAAGGAAAACTTGAGAATATTTTTAGTTCACATAGGTGAACTAAATTTTATTTTGCCAGCAATTACTGATTGCTGTTTGGCATCTGAAACAGTTATCTGCCCTCAGCTCCTCTATTCTCTAATCCTTTTCTGCTAACAGAAAGCTGCTTATTAAACACTTTTGCTGGCCTTTGAGTCTCTGCATGGTCTTTCTGCTCAAGTCCTGTAAGTAAAAACCTTGGTGCAGAACTATTATTAAAAGACAAAATGCCCTTTGACAACTTCCAAAAGCCAATTTTCATACAACACATTATGAATGAAAAATTCATGAGGTACAACTCCTCTCACAAGTTTTTCTCCATGTTCATAAAGCCAGTGGTTTAATCTTCAATGATCAAGATGATTGAGCAAGACCTTCAAGGCAATAGGTGTAGTCTTCCCGGACACACAGACTTAATAATTGAAGCCCCTATAATCAACAAAAACAAACTTCTGTGTGAATGGTTGGGTGTGAAGATGATATGAAATAACTTGGAAGCTACATGATTTTGCAGACTTCTTTACTGATAAACCAAATAAAGAAAGGTAAAAATAATTAAATATATATATTTAATACTCATTCCATGGTAAAAGTTTAGCTACCTTCTCATTGTACTTTGTAATGTGTGAATAAAAATATTTTGTATAAAGCTATTAAGTAGCAAAGGCAATCATTCACTGAGCTATTAGGCTGAAGAAGAAATATTTCCATGACAATGTCTCTAGGAGTAGATTGAATACTCTTTTTAATTGACTTTCAGTGATTCTTAAGAAAAAGCTGGATAAGAAGTCATGGATACTGTTTGGATCAGGCTTCATCTGGGTTGGAGCTAAATATAACAACACTAAGATCAATGTCATCCTTTATTTCCATGAAAAACTGAGAATGGAGGTATATATATATATATGCACAGTGTCAAGGAAATTAATGCTTACTTCATCCTTTCTTTCTGACTGCAGGAGCTTGTTGTGCTACAAGACAGTTGGAATGCAGCTAAGAAATGAAACAACCTATGTGGATGGTCATTAATACATTTTTCTTTGTCTGAAATTCTTATCTGACATCTTCACTTTGGAGTTATTTTGCAAAGGCATTGGAGGTGGTTTTCAGCTCTTGAAGGAAAAAATGTATTTCTTGTTAACTACAGGTGAGTGAGGATGCTTAAGTTACCATTACAGTCAATGAAGATCTGGTCAATATAGCCATGGTATTTAGAAAAATGATTGCTCACTCAGAAAAGTTAGACACTGTCTTTGATCAGCTAAATCCCTCCACAGATTAAATTGACTTTACTGCAATTAAACTTAGTTCAGTTGCCTGCAGGTAGACATGTAACAGAGGGTATCCTGCCTGTACTCCATCTGATGATGTCTCAAATGGTTCTAGAGACCTGAGTGTGGACATCTTAGAGCCAAAGTTCTCCACTGAGTATAAAAATCTATGCTTGGATGTGTGGCAATGTGAAATGAATCCCACTCCAGATGTAATGTTCTCAAACCCCTGCGTGTCATAAACTGACAGACAAAGACACAAACTAGCAAGTTAATTTCACATTCTGTTAAGAGATGAACTAGCTTTCTTACTATAAGGTTAAGACCAAGAAACTGTGCCAAGAAGGATGGAAAACTGCAGAGATTTCTGAGGAAAAGCAAAAGTTCTTCATCCAGGTACTCAAACAATCAAACAAACAAACAAACAAATAATAAATTTGTTGCAACCAAGGCTGGATTATATTGTCATTTATGTTTAATATCTTCCATCATAAAGGGCTCCTACATCAAAAGAAACACATGTCTTACAATTGTAACACTATTACCCCTCTACAGGGAAGATCTCAATCAACTAGCATATAAGGTATTGCAAAAGAATCTTGGAAGAAAGTAAAGTTTGACAAAGGACAAGAGGATATAATCTTATTTTTGCCAAGAAAGTGCCTTAAGGCTGAATTTTCAAATAGTAGAAATTGAACAACTCTCATAACTGCACGAGACACAGTGATTTGAAATGCCAATTAGGTAATTTCACATACAAATGCATAGTTCAGTGCTATTTGCATATGTATAAGTTGCTTTCTCTGCATAACTGGAGAGTGCACAGCATCCATGAATAAACATTTGTAGGTAACCTTCAAAAAACACTTCAGCCTTGGTGTCTATCACTTGAAAATTGTCTTTAAATGTGCATGCAGTGAAAAGAGCTCATTTTTTAATATTTGGTGATCTTTTTCCTTTTGGCAACAAATCTTTTCAAGATTTGGTAATTGTGGAATTTATTACATGATTAGTCCATAGCTCATGGACCTCAGAAGAGCCATATATTTCTATAATTATTCCAGTAAATATAGCTTCTTTTATGGCACATAGGAAGATCACACATTCCTGAAGCAGTCATAGGTGCAAATATGTTCAAGAAACTGCTTAAGCCTGACACTCAAATTCTGATTATTCTCCTTTCAGTTTTCCCATCCTTTGTCCTCGTAGGTCATTTATTCTGTTTAAAGGGAAAAAAAAAAAAAAAA
>NDXB01003535.1:77792-87900 GCA_002631895.1 Agapornis roseicollis | reverse complement strand
TTTTTAGAAAAAAAAAAAAAAAAAAAAAAATACATTTTTTTAGGGAACAACTTTTTGATTGGGTGAATCCATCTTCTTTTTTTTTATTTTATTTTAATGTTAAGTGATATGTTGAAGATAAAGGTAGTTCTCCTTTGCTGGAAGACCTTCCCTGCAACCTATGGCCAAAGAAATAGGGAGAAAATGCCATTGGTAAGTTTTGTGCCTTTCTTAAAATGCCATGGAGGTAGAGTCCAGGTTGCTTTCAGAAAGGTGGGGTGGAGGAAATATTGGTGAAAATGTACTTTTCTTTCAACCAGCCTAAGCTGCACACAGTGACGTTACATACATCTGATAATTTCCGTCGTGATGCTTCCAAAGTAAAATCAACATAGTAATATTTTGAATATTTCTATTTCTTCTCCTAGGCAAGTTGCCTGTCAAGCTTTTCAGAACTGGTTTATACCAGAAATTTCTCCTAAGTATGATTGGTCAAGAGTACCAGACATCATATCTACTATTTGGAAGAGGCGTTGCAGCACTGAAGCCACTGTAAGAAAAATTAAAAAACCAGTACTTTCTCCTGCACACACATTGACTATGTCTCTGCCAGTAAATGGATGTGACTGAGGCACATCTCCTGCAACAAAATGAGGCAGGGAATAGGCCAGTTTCATACTGTTGAACTCACTCTTCAAATATAGATGGCTTCATCTGATCTGGGTATGGGGAAGAGTTCCCAGACTGTTCCAGCTCCCTGAAGCACATCTGAGAAAGAATGAGCTGATAAGCCGAAACCGTATCAGAGGCCAAGCCGACCACTTAGAGACAGCAGCAGGTTAATGTGTGGGGATGTTCCTTGGCTATAGTTAATTTACTAGCATGGATGTAGCTTTCAAGTGTACTATTCCTAGCAATTTCATAGTAATTTTTTCCTCTTTGATATTTTTCTAATTATTCTTTTTTAATCCCAAATATGTTACATTAAGATACCTCTATCAACTAGAAGTAGCTTTTTAGCTGATCTGTTCCTGTAGCTACTTTGTAGTAAAATGAAAAGTAGCATAGTGTGCAATAAAGTTGCTTTGAGATAACTCCTAAATGCTCTGAGATCAGGACATGATACAAATGCAGAACAAAACAAAGGGCTCAGTCCCTTGTGTATCTTCAATAAGAAATCTTACATCCACTTTTTAAAGCATCATAAGGAACAACATATCAATAAATTACCTTTGTAATGCTTTAAGCCAGTGAATCTCAAGAATGGCTCAAGGGCTCTGGAGGGTACCAGGAAACGGGTCATGGAAACAGAAAAATATGGCAATACAAGCAAGAAAAAAAGGGTGTGAAATACAAAAAATAAATAATCATTCATATTTGGATAGTAAATGAAAGCCATGAGGACAACAACTGTGTGCGATACTCAGCAGATGTCATTTAATGAAGATGAGGTGACCATTGGTCAGGAAGTACTGCTGTGGGACAAGCAACAACTGCTGCTTATGAAAAGCTTACACTGCGGTGCCTGAGCAGCCATTTCATACTCAAAGTGTTTAGGTTTAAGGTATGTGAAATTCTGCTAAACTGTGTTGGGCATATGTGATCTTACTCCAAAGAATTCTAATGTATATACATACTACAGTGCTGCACAGCTCCATTCAGGGGCTGGGCTTTTAGAATGCCCTATCTGGACCATCTCTGGAAGCTGTCTTGCACCTTATCATGCAGGGAAGATGTGTATCAACCCCCTTTGAAAATCTGCCAGTGTATGACCTGTTTGACTTTCAATGTAGTATGGACATAACCTTTTCTGCTTTTTTCCCAACAAGAGGCCTCTGACAGAGATCTCTGGGGAGTTTCAGATGCAGGAAGTTTTGCATGCCTCTGTATTTTGTGCAGTGCTATCTCTCAGCCACTTACCCAGCTTCAAATATTCCCAAGTTCAAAATGAAAAATAAAGATAAAATAAAGCCACTGAATCTGCTGCCAGTAAATACACATACAATAGAAAAGGAACTTCATAGAAATTCTTTTCCTGCAGGCATGGAGTGAATGTATTGTTCATCAGATTTCCTGAGAGCATCGTTTTCTCTCCATTCTCTTATGTTCATCTATCATGCTAACTGCTGCTTGGAGAAAAATAAAGCAAAATATTATACTAGGCAAGCTCAGTTAGTACTGAGAAGAAAAGTTCTTTTGTGAACCCTTAGATACAAAAGATTTCAGTGTCATTCTTGGATATCATTATTTAAGTAAGAAATTGGATATTGCTGACTTTTTTTCCTATCAGTTAAGCAGACATCTGTAGGGAGCAAATGGCACCTTTTCCTTTGGTTGCACAGTATTTTCATCTGTTCCAGAAACAGGTGAAAAATAAGTCTGTATTGTCAGGTTAAGATAATACAGGAGGAAGGAGGCCCAAAATTTCTAACGAAGGAAAGATATATTAAGGAAATGCAAAGTTATCAACCCACCATAACCTTGTCCACTCTGAGTCCTGAAAAAAACCCAAATAATTTGAACTTCTGCCTGGGACAAAAATTTATGTTTAGAACAGAAATCTTATATTTTTCTGTAAGCTAAAGAAATAGGTGGCAAATTACCTTGTCAATTAGATTATACTCATCTTTTAAAGTCTCAGTGTGGGATTAATTTCACCAAGATTTAGATCTGTTCTGTAGGCTTGCAAGCTAGTCATTGACGTCACCTTAAAGCCAGTGGAGAGAATTGGATTCACTGGTCTAATTGATTTGTAGAGGTAACTGGTGATTCAGCAGCTTGATTTGGTTGGAGATTTTATTAATTACTAGTAGGTAACAATTTCTTTGCCACTTTATTCCTGAACTTCTGAAGCCTGTAGCAGGGAGTTATTGACTTGAAAGAATTAAGATGTCATTTGCTAACTATTGTGTGATGCAGTGGCAATGATGGATAAAGAAACAGTCGTCTCTTTATGAAGGCTTATTATTTCTGACTGCCTGTCTAGAGCACATGTCTATATTAACCTTGCAATGCAGCCAAGGAACAGCAAATGCAATTATGGTTTGCAAAATGAGAAAGGCATTTTAATACTTCTCAAGAAAATAAAACCAAACCAAAACAAAAAAAAAATAAAAAAAAAGATAAGACATTAAAAAAAGCGACAACTGCAATGCTGACTTCTCCAGTTATTGATTCCTCGAATTGATGCTTGTGGTTTAGCGTTTTGTTGTTGTTATTTTAGAGAATGATTTCTCTAACTGGGATAGTTTCATTCAAGTATTGAGTAGTGGTGAGCTCACAGGGATGGCTTTTTGGTGTCTGTCCAATCTGCAGATCAGTAGCCTCTTACAGTAAGCTGTAAACTATGGCACCGCTCTCTTTTTTGCATGCTTGTCAAAGACTTGCCTTTTCTTCTATTGCAGCTTAAGGCAGCATGTTAGGCAATGCACTTGACAGGAATTACACTGGGCAGCATGGCTCCTGCACTTTTGTTTTCTGTTCTTTTGACAGGTTATGGTAACCCTGGCAACCACTTTGCTGCATTGTTAGTGCCCATGTGCAGCTTGCTGGTGCACGTGCCTGAAGGCTGCTAAGTGGTGTGAAAGAGTGCATGAAATGCTGTCTTAGATTCTCTCTTCTGCCTTGTATTGTCCATGTTTGGCAGAAAAACATTTATTTTTTCACAGTGGGAGTCCTTTTACCTCCCAGTGAAAGAAGCACAAGGATTTTGCAGTTTCAATTGAGACACTTTGCCTTATGGGAATAAATTTTAACTCCCTGCAGAAGGCTACAGAACAGAAGTGCCTATCCTTAATCTCTGCAGTTATCCTTCCCAAAAAGCTGTATCATTGACAGTGCTACCAAGCGTAGCTATTGCTCTGCTACTTTGGGATGCTGTGAGACAAGCTACCCCCACTCTCCCCAGAAAGGCAATATTAGGAAAGAGGCCATCGCTGAAACTGCAGACCTATGGGTCCCTCCAATAGCCTGAAGACCTTAAAGAGCTGCAGCGGTGAAGGGAAAGAGCAAAACAATTAACAGTCAGAACAAATTCAGGCTTACTGTTGTAAGCTTTATTATTGCTATTACGTATTTGAAGAATAATGGCTTAATTGTGCATAGTTTCTTATCTACTGTTCTGTTTGGAAAGAGATTCCATAAACCACAACTATGTCTTCTCTAATAACAATGAATGCAATATGGAACAAAATGGGGAAGGTTTTAGAGGGCTGTGTGGGAGGCTAAAGACAGAAACAAGTGGCTTTTTTCACTTGCAACTTGAATGGGTAAGACTGCCCGTGTTCAGAAAACTTTATTAATTGCGATGGGTAGCTATAGCAACATGTCCACAAAAAACAAAACTATGGCTTCCCAAGAGACAACAACGTATTGTTGTATTTTTATGAGAGTATGGATACAGGTCATCACTGTAATATGTACCCGGGGAGCATTTAAGATGTTTATGGCCATGGTCTTGTTGGTTTTGCTTAGCAGGACAGTGGGATGTTGAACAAAAGATGTAACTTTTTTCCCCTTCTCCCCTAGCTGACTTTTCCAAACTGCATGTTTTCTGTGTTTTGCATGCTTAGCTGTTTTGATTGCTTGACTGTTTCACTATGTTTAACTTTTATAGAAATGAAAATGAATGTGTAACTACCATGGTTTTTTTGAGTTCCCACTGTTCACTAGCCAGACAATGTTATTTAATCTGATTTAGGATTAACAATTCTACAGCATATTATGCATAATAGAGAAATCATAAAACAGATGTGTCATTAAAGCCAGCCCAAGAGTCACTAAAACATGTAATGACAACTGCACCTGATAACTGATTTTTAATACAGAAATTCAATCCTACTGACACACAGAACCAAATGCATATCAGAGAGAGAAAAGGTTTTGACGTGTGGTCAAGCCAAGTTTGCCATGATTAGCAATGACCAACTTATTTCTATAACTATATTACTTGGATAAATCATGGCCACTTTCTGAAAATACAGATAAATGAAAGCTTTATCTTCCTAAGAATATTACTTTGTTGGCCCCCAGAAGCCCAGTACAGAATAGAACTTTACAGAGGTGCCTTGCCCAACAGAGATTGCAGGTAATAGAAGCAGAAGTGAACACTTAACAGGATGCCTGAATATTCAGAAAGATGGTGCTGTTTCTACCCCAGCCCACTGAGATTATGCATCTTGTCAAATTAGATCAAGTCTATTGGCATACACAGGGAAAGCAGGGCTGTGATCCTCACTCCTTCAGGATCATGGCAGTAAGGAAGAAGACAGTAAAGAAGCATCATTCTGCTTTGACTTTGTGGACTGCTTGAGGGACTGGGGAAATAGACATATAATAAATCCTACAATTCTGTATTTACATTATGGCCATGCTGAAAGTGAGATTTTAGTATATATCTACAGCTATAAATAAATAAATAAACAAAACAAACAAACAACAAAAATGGAAAAAGAAAAAACTAACAAATGCATAAAAATCTTTTTCAACTAAAAATAAGATTTGTGTTTGAATTTATGTTTGTTTTCCGTACATTTTCTCCTCTGTCATACTTTCTACCTCTGAAGAGTGTGAAGTATGGGAATTCCAGAAACACTGTCTGTGGTTTGCTTTTTAATTCTATTGTGTCTTACTATAGAATTAGCTGCTTAGAGTGCTGATCATTTAATCCAATTTACATGGAATTCCTATTAAAGTCAATGCCAATTCTCTGGACAGAAAATGCCGTATAAGGCTTTTCAAGAATACCTTTCAACATTCTTCACTGCTTTACCAGCATTTCCATTTTGGTGGGTCAACCTGTTACAGGATTTTGATTCCAGTATAATAGAAGAATTCAGTGCCAAAACTTTATTAAAATTCATTTAAAAATTTTCCCTTAACACCCTGCTGTCAGTCAAATGTGCACATGAGAATTTCTGTTTTGATTAAAGGAAGAGTCAAAAAACCCACCAAGACACTCTCATATTTGGTTTGACAAAGAGATGTTGGCTATGTGCGCACACACACACACACACACACTCAAAAAACTCAGAAGAGAGACCAGATAGAAGAGAAATCTGCAAAAGTGTATGCCTTAAATTTAATATTTTGATAAAGGGGTGAAATTGGTAAAGTCAAAGCTTGTCTGGACCTGAAACTGGCAAAGGTTGTGAAAGGGCAACGAGTTTCTGTGGGTACACCAGCAGCAAAAGGAAAATCAAGGGAACCATGAGTCTGTGGATTGGCTGGACAGGCGACCTAGTGATGAAGAATACAGGAACAGATAGGGTACCTGATGCAGTTCTTGCCTCATTATTTACTGGAATAAATGTCTCCACATCTAAGGAAGATCTGGAGGAGAAAGGCACACACAACTGAGGAAGCTGAAATTAGTAACTACTCAAGTAAAGTAAGTGGGAGATAGGCATTATAGGAATAGACCATGATGTGGTGGACAGCTGATTGGACAGACAAATTTAGAGGGTGAATATCAGTGTTTCAAAGTCTAACCTGCAACATTGCTACGCATCATCCTCAGGAATTATACTAGCAACACTACTGCAAACACCATGATGATGGAGAATAATGCTCCTTCAGGAGAGGTCCTCAGCACAGTGACTTCAAATCTGCTCTGAGGACTCTTCTAGAGCAGATAAATGCCAGCATTCATAATCCACTGCACAAAGTTCACAGTATAAAATTCTAGGTCTCTCCTTGTCTCTCTCCAGACTTCCCTGACTATCACTGGGTGTAGCTACAAAGAGCTATCACTGGTCTGGGTGTAGCACAAAGAGCTCCCACCATTCTTTCAACATGATCTTGAAGCATTCTGTAAGTAGTTCATCAAGATATAATAAAGGGAAAAGACAGGGACATACACTCAAAAATTCCTAATCCAATTATTCTAGAAGCTGGGAAGTTACAAGTAATACATACCACTGTGGCCAGTCATTCATGCTCTCCCTAAGTAACATCTTGTATTAAAACTGATATAAAGAGGCTACAGAGCGAGGTGAACCACTGGCTTTACTCTTTTGGTTTTACTAATGAAAGTTAAATAAACAAAAGTTCTTAAGAAGTCCCACCTATCAAGTAAGTCTAGAATTTGCAGCTACAAACTTTTGTGCCTTCTCATGCCCTGAGTTTTTCTCTAAAATAGTGATGTGGCCAGGCTCTGAACCAAGTTTTTGCAAGAATTGTGAGTCACACACAGAAAGGGCAGAAACCAAAGCAATAAGTCTTTGTAGAACCTGCTAAATGGATTAATGGAATACTGTTATATTTTCTTTGTCATGAAATTTCATGATGATGAATATATCTTAGCAGACATTGATTATCACTCATGGATTATACCAATCCTAAAGCCTACAAAATAATAATGAACTTATAATTGAAGAAAAAAAGATTTGCTGTCTGGTTTATCAGCCTAATGTTTACATTTCTTCACCTATAGATCTAACTACTATACCACAAATGTTTTAGAAATATGTAGTCAGTCCTTATTCAAAGGAAGAAAATCTTCCAATGACTGTGACACATGGCTAGAGAAGTGCAAGTAACCAAGAACCTGCTGATAGTCATGGAAAGTATTTGGAAATGACAGGTTGAGAGCAGTCTCGAATGACTCAGATCCTTCATCTTTAGAGATCTAATGCACAAGGCTTGATCAGACATGTTTGATCCAGAAAAACAATGCAAGTAAGGTCAAAGTGTACTATTCTCGAAACCACAAGAACTCTGTTACATTATGGGCTGAAGGAAAAGACTGATTAACTCTGTTTCAGAGGTTTCAGAGTTGATTCTTTCCTATGTAGGCTCCAGCTCAGAAAATATCAAGAATAAAATGTTCTGTTGCCACCAGTTGAAATGCATAGAAAGTTTTTGAGAAGATGTAGTCTTCCTTAATCTACCTTTGTTCACATTCCAACTATCAATTACTTGCCCAGGACAAGCTTACAAGCACTGTAAACATACAGTAATAGTTCCAAAGAGCTTTGACCTCAAAGACAAAGACCCTTGGACCTCAAGAATTATCTACCTGCAGAAATGAGTTCTCTTTTGTAAAAGGTGGTTGTATCAGGGTGGAGGTCAAGACACTGCCATTTTTTATAACCTTCCACATTAAGAGGTAGAATTCCATAGAATGGAAATAATTTCATGTGTTTCATTGAGAAACAAACTGTAAGTGTAAGAGGGGTAAATGATCAATTGAATTTAATATATACATACAGCAAATCTTCTCTGAACACAGCTTTTTCAAAAATCACTCTTGCTGGAATTTGTATATATAGTTTATTTTTATGTTTGGGTTTTTTTTTCCTTCCAAATAAATGCTTCACATTTTGTACAACATAAACAAAACGTGAATAGAATTCTCATCTGAGCTTTGGAAACTTGCCCAAAAGCATTCACTACACAGCAATGGCATTATAATCACAGTAGACAAAATTTTCAACCTTTTTACTCCATTTCAATTATAATGTGCCCGAAATATAACAGAGTGTAACAAGTATTTTATGTAACATTAAACTGTCACTAAAAACATATTATAAGGTACATTTGTCTTAGAATTCTGTGTCAACCTTTTAAGAGAGTTCAGTGTAAAATCTTACTAGTGATACATTACTTTTTTTTTTAAGTGACAGTGAATGAAAACATGCACAATAGGTATAATTTTTTGCAGTACTGACATAATAATGACCACCATAGTTGTCAAGACTTTGAAGGTTTCATGTGACATTCATACAAACACTAAAATCTGTGGCTTTCTTGCCCTCTTTCCTCTTTAACATTCAGGACCCTGAATTTTCCAAGACTGTTAACAATGTTTGGAGCTCATGAAATCTTCACTGCACTGGAGAATGGTGTTTAAACACCAGCAAACTGACCTTTATTCCCCTGAGCTAGTTCCAGCTACACGCCATGGCTCTTCATAGGGGTAAATATCCTGTTTGTTTCTTTATATCTGGCACAAACTGAAATCAGAGAGGAACAAAATTATTAACGGAAGAGGGGAAAAAGCATGTGGGGCAGTGGGGGCAGGTTTGGGATAGAGTAAACCTCCCAGGATTGAATACTGATTCAAAATTTAGATTGCAGTGCCTGAGAGGTGGCCACTGTCATATCTTCCAGTATCTGTGCCTTTAAAGGTCTTTGTCCTGGGTTCAGCAGTAGCAGTCATTATTTCTCCTTCTTAGTAGCTGGTGCAGTGCTGTGGATTTGACTTTTGGCCTGGGAACAGCGCTGATAACACCAATGTTTTTAGTTGCTGCTCAGTACTCTGACCAATGACTTTGTGAGTCTCATGCTCTGCCAGGGAGGAGGGGAAGCTGGGGGGAAGCAGAGACAGGACACCTGATCCAAGCTAGCCCAAGAGGTATTCCATACCACAGCACGTCATGCCCAGGATGTAAAACTGGGGGCAGTTACCTGGAAGGCTGAGGTCACTGCTTGGTTCGGGCTGGGTATCAGTCGGTGGGTGGTGAACAGTTGTATTCTCTTCTCTTATTTCCCTTATCATTATTATTACTGGTGGTAGCAGCAGTGGTTTTGTGTTCTACCTTAGTTACTAAACTGTTCTTATCTCAACCTGTGGGAGTTACATTCTTTGGATTCTCCTCCCTATCCCTCTGGGATTGGGGGGAAGAAGGTGGGAGGGAGTGAACGAATGGCTGCATGGTTCTGGGTTGCTGACTGGGCTCAAACCATGACAGTCTTCCTATTCCAAAAGTTGAAACAATTACCCTCTGGTCCATTAGATACAGCATAGCTGACTCTATAACTAGTTGAATTGTATCACCTGACTAACAGTGAAAATATGGGCAATCAATCTTCAAACATTGTCAGAAAGGAAAGACATGAAAACTGGCAAAGAAATAAGTTTTGTTCCAATTTCCCTCTGTATAGGAATAAAGAATGAGATTTTCAGGTATACAAACAGGCATCAGTATTCAAAGTATCAGATTTTTATAGGAGGCAAATGCTTTACTGTTTCATTTTTGTTCCACACACACACACTCTTTAAAAAATCACCCTTAATTTAACAATCTTTTTAATTGACATTTGGCTACATGGCACAATGTCTGACTGCATCCAACCATTTCTTCACTGCCTTCCACACAAAAAAGAAAAAAGAAAAAACAAAAAAAAA
>NDXB01003535.1:49624-77598 GCA_002631895.1 Agapornis roseicollis | reverse complement strand
AAAAAAAAAAAAAAAAAAAAAAAAAAAAAAAAAAAAAAAAAAGAAAAAAAAGAGAGATTAGCTAAAGTTATTAAATTTTACTGCCACATTTCCATTAACAAGACTGGAACCTCGACTCTCAGTTGTCTAACTTTACAACTGTACAGCTTTCATCACTGTACTGCCTGAGTGGGTCACTGTCATTAAAAGGTTTTTAATCTAAGGGTTTCTTTGTAGTTGAGGGATGTAAGGCCATTACACAGAGAGGAAATTGTTAAGCATCACACACTTATCTGATTTGGGAACTGAATCAAACTTACCAGTCACATAGCTTGGAGCCCCACACACTATATATATTCTTCTAGCCCTATCAAAAAAGCTTTTCAGATATCAGTACTTCCATTCCTCTGCTCTCTGGAAGAAGGGATCTGTATCGCTTATGAAATTAGGCTTTTAATTATGTTTGACATAAGATGTTCAGCAGCCAGATCCTGCCCCTGCTTGGACATTGTCAGAGCTTCAGCATCATGCCAGACTCTCTGAGAGCCCCTGGGATACAGGGTCCCTCACAACACACATCAGCTCCTCACTGCCACCCCACACAGTGCTCCCACAGGGACCAAAGTACCCTGTCACACCCTCTGCATGCCACAGCACTCCCTAGATCATTCCCCCAAACTCTTCTTCTACCCTGACCTAATCAGCCTCAGCAGACTGGCACATCGCCAGTTCCCACATCCCAGCAAGCTTCTCATGGCCTCTTTGGTGAACCTCTCCCTCTGGCTGCATGGCTCCTGACAGGCTGTGGCATTACCATGGCATTTGCCACCACTGTCTTCCTCCCATAAAAGCATGGAGGCAGCAGGAACAGTGCAGCATGAAACTGTATGGAACAAAGCAGCTCACACTGAAACACCAGGAACAGGTACATGGAGACATGGGCTCTGGGAGTGGGGGTGCTCTGAAACAGGGGAGAAGAGGCAGAAGAGAGGGCTGGAAAAGAACACAGGAATACTGGAGTGAAGAGGAAGAAGGATTGGGTTGGTATGATGGGTTTATGTGGCCAAAGGCTGGAACCTGGCTCACTAAGGCTAATTCTCCTGTTTTCTAATTCTTCCATTTTCTTTTTCATAATAAATTCTGTCTTTACTTGTCATATTTTTCTATGCAATTTTTTTTTTTTTTTTTTTTTTGCTTTCCTGTAATCTCTTAAATCATCAGCTCTCCTTTACCTAGTCCTGGACTCCCTCCACTACCTCCTCCCTCTCTTACTTTCCATTATAAACTTCCTTTTTCTGCCCATTGGGGATTTCTGTCCTTATCCCTGTGCCACTCCTTCCTACCCCTGTTTTCTTCAGCCTGCTAAACTTTCAGCTGCTACAAATACCTCTCCTGATCCTTCAGGAGTTACATGTGATGATTAATTTCCATCCCTCCTGTTGAAGCAAACATGCTTCTCAGAAACCATTCTTTCTATAGCAACCTGATTTAGGAAGCAATAGAGACACACACAGCTGCTGCGGTGCCTGGATGGGGGTGATGGGTAACCCCAAGCAAGTGGTGGTGAAGTGGTAGTTGTGCTGCTGATTGGAGTTGGAAGGTGGCATTAACATCGTCTGAGCTGGCAAAAAACTACGTGCTGTGGGAGATGTGTGCTCCACCAAAATGGTTTGCCTAGGGCCAGTTGAGTAGAAGCATCTATGAGACCTGCTGGAGAGGGAACTGTGGACTAACATTCTGAAATCAATGATGAAGAGATTAAAGGCTGTATTTCAGTCTTCTCCTGACACAGAGGGGAGATGCTGCCTGACATTTTAATAGGCTCTCCAGCTGATGCCTTAATTTTTCTTGGTTGTGTTGTTGAGCCAGTTTTTCCTCCATCCTTTAATAGAGGCTTAGGGCAAGAGGGGGTCTTGGCACAGACCCTTCTTCAGTTGTGGAGTTCAGGGAAAATAAAAGAAGTCACAAATTGGGCTAATATAACAGGTAGAAAATCTAGGGCAGGCTTGCTGGAGGGAGAATACCTGTCTCTGCCTTTATGGAAAATCCCCCTGAAGTTTTTATTTATTCAAATATACTTAAAATTTTAACCGAGAATCGTCTGCTGAACACGGGCCACCACATTTCCAAAGGCAGAAAAGGTGGCATAAGCTGTACCTTGTTTTCATGTTGCAAGAAAAGAATCAAACAGCAGTTGACTGAAGCAACAAACAATTGTGCAGGTCTCTAAAGCAAGAACCCAAACACAAACAAGCTCTGGGGAGGTCTAGTTTCGAAAACCAGCAAAAAATCCTTTTATGCTTCCCTGCAAAGTATAGTATCATAGGCATAAATCACAGTGTGTGAGTCTTTTTTCTAATCAGAAAGCTCCTTAGTTGCTCAGTACTAGTCACAGATCACAAGTGTCAAACAGGAAGACATTTAAGTAGAGGCTGAGTCTGGTAACCCATCACACTTTTATGGCAAAGCTTCTTTCAATGCAACATTAAGCTTACAACAAAATCTTTCACCGCTGTTATTTCTGTATAGCCTTTTGCTTTCTAAAATTTGCTTTCTGGAGTTCATATTTCCTTTCTCTGATTTGAAAGACAAAGTTTTGTCAGATTTCTTTCATTAATGAACATTTAGCAATCTTGCTTAACATACAAATGCCAGTCATTTATTTATGTACCACAAACACTGCTAGAAAAATCCAGGACATGTATAAATAGTACAGATAGAATACTGTTTCAAAGGAATATCCAAAACTGGTTTAAACATCATAGTTGGGATAAATCTGAAGGAAATAATGCATTTTTGCAAGATAGACTGGGCATGAGCAGTAAAAAATTGCATTATGAGTTTCCTACTGACTGCACATTTAATTAAAAATTTTTCCTTCTCTTGTACAAAAAGGCTAAAAACATTCAAGGTTTAATAATGCTTCTATTGATAGTGTAGCATTGACACCTGACGAGCTTGTTCAATAATGATTGTAAAAAAGTATATATATAAAACTGCTGATTGATTTGATGAAGCTAAATCCTGAAATCCACATATAGGCACACTAGAACAAATAAATAAAAACCCCTTGGAGTAATATTTCACTTCATTTTCATGAGCTAATGTGTTTTGCACTTGTGATTCTACTAGAAAAAAAAAAGCAATTAAATGTAAATACTTATATATGCAGACATACTGCTGTGTAGTATTATTACTTCTCACCCTCATATATGGGGAGAGAAGGCGATAAGATTTGCATGAAAAAGAGTTTGGGAATAAGGTCTGAGGCCTTGTTGCTTGACAAGCCCTGGAGCAATGAGTTGGAACACTGAAGGACAGGGAAGGTAAAAAAAACAAGCCTTGGGATGGGCCAGGATGTAGTTGTGGGGAATCTCAGTTGGAAGCCCGAGGATGTGGGGATTGTGAGAGGGTCTGCAGCACTGTGAATGGACTCTTTACCTGGAGAGTTTCACAGTGGTCAATGAGGTTGAACATTGTATGTATGTGCAGATTGGAAAGTATCGAACAAGGGGATAAAAAGGGCTTGGTGGAAATAAACGAGAATTTGAGTCTCTGCATCAGCTTGAGTCCGTGTTGTGAAATGCCACACTCATATGCAATTAAACTAACCAATCCTCTTTCCATCATGATGTAAGATTTTCTGTGTTATTTTTCATTTCCATTGCAAGCTATAAAATATTCCAGGTGTGCAGCATGATTCTTGATAAGTAAGGAGAAAAAAAAAATCTAGCTCATGAATATTTAAACATCAACTTTTAAACATAATGATTTTTTTAATTATTAAAATTTAATATTTAAATGAGTCAAGAACAGCCACAAGTATTTTGTACATGGCGTGATTTTTGAAAAACTATATAGAAGACACCTAACCTTCAAAAACTAGCCACTTCTTTTGTGAAAAAAAAAAAAAAATTTTAAAAAGAAAACAAGCTTTGTTTTTCCTGAAAATTATATTTGAAACAATGCATTAGGGTTTTTTTTCTACTTTCTCATGTATATCACTATAGATAGGTCTTAGAGATTATTTTCTAACTGTCTTTGGTCCATAGTAAAGAGATTAATAAACTGACCTGAACTTCATCAACAAACAGTGTTGTCTTGATCTACTACGTTACATTGAAAAATGTTCTTTGCATTAGGACTTCAGCAAGGTCCAACAGAGCTTGTCTGCCAGTGCCCGTAATGTTATTGTGCCTCTGACATGACTTATTTCTGACCGATTCTGACCTGAATGGGAAGCTTGCTCATTAACTTCTATGACATTCCTGTGCCAGAACTCATCACTCCTGAGGCAGGTGAGAATGTATTAATGTTACTCACGTTCACAGCCTGGTGAACTGCTTTGAGGTAAATGTATACAAAAAATAGAAGAGGGATGGAGACCCCACAGAAGGGACAGTAGCAAAAATGGGAAAATGTTAACCTGAGAGTGGCTTAGCCATGTGAGTCAGGTCTGTAATAATGAGGGGTCCCAAGCATCAAGGACTGACAAAAGCACACCAAAGGCTGTATAGGAGAAAGTTGTAGAAATCTTCTGTTGGCATGTACAAGTTTTATTTCAGAAGAAGATGATAAATTATGGAATATTTTCATATCCTCCATGGTGAGATGGTCTTCTGCTGTCTCTGTAAGAAAGCCTGGACCATGATGACTGTATTCTTAGCCTGCCTACATGAAACAGCAATCTCAGTCTTAACTCAGTAACAACATATGGGTAAAATATGCTTCAAGCAGTTCATGTTTGTTAGCTCATATCTGTCAGTAATTCTTATCAAGCTTTTTAAATTCTTTCCTGCCTAACTTTTGAGGGCACATATAACACAGCTGCAATCCTGGAGACAGCTATTTCTCATTCTGGCCTAACTCATAATTTTTCATTATAAGAATCTATGTAAAAATGTTGCCATGGGCTACTGAAGTTTACTCATGAGATAGGCTGGGATACTAACGGGTAAGGTCTCTTTAGAGTTTGTTGACCAATTAGAGGAATAAAATATTTACACAACCCTTTCCTCTGTTTTGTAGCAGTTGGCTTAAAAAAATCAATGTATGTGATTATTTCTCAACCCCCTTTAATGGTAAATGGGCAACCAGTTGCCCCCATTTTTCTTGGGGGTTCTTGGAGGAACTAAATCATGTAATCTGTAAGTGTCATAGACAAAACTATAAACAATTCAAAATTATTTAATGAATCCAATCTTTATTCCAGAACTCTTACTCCTTTTTGTATAGGCAAAACAGTGATTAATAATTGAAAGAAAATCCTTTTTTAAGAAAGATGGTCATCAGCAGAATATATCCTCAAATTGTCTGATGCAAGGCTGTGGTAGTGTCCTTTCTGATAACTTGTTTAAACACTGCAAACAAGTCACAACTGACTACTGAGAAAAAGTATTCATTTAATATATATGTATGCCCCAAGTGTACCAGCCTATTTAGGAATATTAATTTACTGATCAGGTTTCCTCCATAATGATCTTTACCATAGGATTACATGATCTCTTGTGATCTGAGCTAGTAGGAAAAGTTTTAATAGAATTAAATATATTTTAACTTGCCTCCTAAAAGACCCATGTATGTTTCAAATGGCAAATTCTTTCAAAGTGCATAATGTGCTTCAGGAAGTTGGCTTAATGCTGAAATCTACTAAAGCTTATGTCCAAGAGAATTCTGTGATTCCTACTGATCTGTGTAGCTGGGAAATGTCAATTTGTAGTAGTTATTTTTATCTCTCCAACAGTTGAACCTTCCCTCCACAAGGGCAATGTCTTTTTAATGCATATGATGTTATTATGTAAATTGGTTTAGCTGTGTAATCTACTAAAGGTGATTTCTCTGTCCCATGTGAACAACAAAGCCAATGATCGCATAATATACATTAAAGTTAAGATTGTCTTACTTTCCATAACCAATTCCCAAGTGCATTGCTCTAACAACTCCAATTTCTGGTCAATAGTGAACTTGATGCTTTTTTGCAAAACTCTAATGAATGTACCAAACAAGAGGCAATGCATTTTTCCTGGTTGCAATCCCAAGCAGACTACAAATTATTTTCCAAGGGGCAACAGACACAGTAATTAAAGAACAAGTAAGGTCCCATAAAAAGTTCCATCCATTTTTTGTCTGCATCAACCTACAAATCTATGCCAATACTGTAGCAAAAAATCCTGCTTTGATACATTTCTGAGATTAGCAGACAAAAATCTTATTTCCATCTATAAATGGAAGTACAAGGTCATGTCCATCAAGTGAATCTACAATAGTGACCCGCTTGTACAATTGTACAGCTGGCTCTCGAATGATCTGCATATATAGATGTACATGGAGTCCTGCAATTAATTTATTTAAGAGGACTAGACATATTTGTATGCAAAAATAAACTATGAGAGCTTTCTTTGCTTGAAAAAAATCAGATAGCACCAGTGGTTACTGCAGTTCAGTATCTGACTGCTGTTGTCTGTACACACAAATGAACAGGTGCTAAATAAATGCTTGGATAAACCCTCTTTAAAATATAAACTTCGGATAAACTGTAATTGCATCTCAAACTCCAGGGGAGCAAAGGAGTGCCTAAAAATGATTAAATCTATTTACACAGGGTTGTTTGTTTTGTTTTTCTTTTTTATCTGGGAATTCATACACTTTTTAGAAATAAAGAAAACTTCACAAAACCACTGAGGATTACGTAGCAGCAAAATAAGAACTACCTAAAATAGTATTAGACAGTAATAAAACATTTTCAGTGAAGACTGAACAGCTCAGAAATTCATCATTCCAATAAATATTTAAAGGAAAGACAATTTCTCTGAAGAGTAAAAACATATTTTCCACATCAGTTGTCCAAGACTCGCTTTCCTCCTTACATGACACTTATGTATTTTAAAAAGGAAAAGATAATTTTTTTCCAAGCAGGAGGTGAGTTTAAATTTTGAAATTCAAAACAGTTCTTGGCACTTTTTCTGTTGTGAAAACTGCAGTTTTGTGGTGACAGAATATGAACATAAACATTTTTATGGAAAGTTATTTATATAATTTCTTTAACCACTGTCATAAAACTGCAATATAATCATTCTCAGAAGTAGAGAATTTCATTCAGCTGATTACCCTGACTGATTCTGGACCAGTGTTTAATTCAAAAGATGAGAATTAATGCTTTTCTTCATTTTCAAGAATCTCTGGGGTTTTTTTCTTTGGTGACAGTATTTGTGAAGATAAGCTCCATGTGAGATGCATGGGTGGACTAGATTAACTAATACTTAGTTCTTACACTTCTGAATTTTTTGTCCTATTTTTGTGAAGTGTTGGCACAATATTCAGTATTGTAGAAAATGGTAGACTACAGATATCAGATATACAGAAAAAGATAGAAAATGAGAATATAATCACATATATTGTTGGAATATAATCACATATATTGTTGGAATATAATCACGTATATCACACTGTATTGTGTCTGCTAAGGTGAAGTTAATTTTCCCCACAACAGCCCTCATAGTGCTGTGCTTTGTATTTGTAGCTAGAAAGGTGTTGACAATACACCAATGATTTGGGTACAGCTGAGCAGAGATCCACAGCATCCAGACTGCCCCTCCAGCATTTCCCACCCCCAGCAGGCTGGGGGTGGGCAAGATCCTGGGAGGGGACACAGCCAGGACAGCTGACTAAAGTGATCAATGGGGTATTCCATGCCATATGATGTCTGCTCAGATATAAAAGCTAAGAGAAAGGAGGAGGACAGAGAAGCATTTACTATTTGGTCTTCCAGAGCAACTGCTGCATGTACTGAAGCCCTGTGTACAAGAAAATGACTGGACATCAACGGTTGATGGGAAGTAGAAAATGAAATCTTTTGTTTTCTTTTGCTTCCATGTGAGACCTTTGTTTTTTGTTTTATTAAACTGTCTTTATCTTGACTCATAAGGATTTTTCCACCTTTTTTTCTCCTCACTGTCCTGCTGAGGAAGGGAGTGATAGTGTGGCTTGGTGGTGGGTACCTGACATCCAGTCAAGGTCAACCCACCACACATATGTGTATTATATAGCATAAAAAGCGGATGAAAAACTTGTTTTAACTGCAGTCTCCTGGCTCACTATCATGGCTAATGTGGAAGATGCAAATCTTTGGAAGGACTTAAATATTTAGAGGACTACGGTTATATGGTGAGGAATGGGGCAATCATTGAGGAAAAGGGACAATTTTTTTATTGTTTTTTTTTTCTTTTTAGATTTGGATATTCTATCCTACCAAAGGAAAACATTTCAATAGAGAACTGGTTAATAGGAACTGCAGGAAATGGAGTAGAAATGATACTGGAGTCAAAGAGCAAGGAAAAATCCTCCTTCCATACCCTATGAACACAGCATGGGAGGAGGCTGTCTCTTCACCTGTCTTTTCTTACATGGGCTGGGTCTGATAGCTGCTGAAAATAGTATCTCTCTTGCAACAGATTAGCTAAGCCCCCATTGCCTGGTGACCTGGCACAACATGGGCACTCAGTAGAAATCTTCCTCCTCTTCTCACTTTGATTGGTTCCATGCTTCCTCTTCTTGAAAGTGGGGACTGCAGCATTTATTTCATTTATAAAACTTTGAGATCTGAGCACTGGATTTGGTGTCATTATTTATGAGGTATTTATTTCTAATTGACCTGTTAAAAGGAGCTTGATGGAGTTTCCTGCTACTCAATACTGAGCTCTGATGTTTATATTCCTTATGAAGGCTGTTACTTCCTCTTTTTGAGCCTACTGTAGGCATAACCATCTTTTCCTTCTTCCAGAATGGACTAATATCACTTTCTCATGTCTTCTCAGAAGAAGTAAATTCTTGATTCAATTAATATTAAGCTATAGGCTCTATCCACAAATCACATCTTCTTCAGCAGTTTAATGGAATAGTGCAGTCTAAGAATACAGGATCTGCAATTTTGTTTCCATCTGCATTCCTTCTATTTCTTTCCCCCAATTATTTGGTTAGCACTCCAATGCTGAATTGTAAACATTACAGACAATTGATATAAATTGTAAAACAAGTTAGATGTAACTAAAAAGGAGAGGGGAAAAAAACAACTAAACCTAATAAAATTAAACTCTGAGGCTTCGTACTTCCTAGTTGAATTTTAATATCTTAAGAAGAAGAAGACAAAACGTGAAAAGAATGTTAAATCACATAACCATGAAAGTATTTTACTTTGTCAAATTGAAAAAGACCTTTTCACTTTCTAGCTAAATATAACCCAGTAGGTATAATGTAATTAAAAATATATAGGACCATCCTTTTCTCTCTAGATCTACATGTCACTACTGTCTGGAAGAAATAAGAAATAAGAAAAGAAAGATCCATTTTAAAAGACCTCCAAGAGATGGAACATTATTAAAAAAAAAAAATAAAAAAAATAAAAATCTACATATACCTAAAAGCCATGTAGAGAAACTTTTGCTGGTATTTAGTTTCCCAAACATAGGCATTAGACCATCACTTAGATGCTCCTTGCCTCCAGCTGCCTCTTCAGAAGGACAGTTGCCCTGTATGTCTTGTGTACTATCCACAAGTGTCATGAATATCTAAATTCTCATTATCTGACTACCTAAAAACTTCACCAAATATATATCCATTTAGACAGCTAAGTTTTTCTGTCCTGTACTTGTCACTTTGAAAGCTTTTTTTTTTCAGAATCCTAGATTATACTGAATTGCCTGACAATGGTCTGTGAATATTCTTGGGATCAGTTGCAAACAACTGTGAGTAACTTGTGTCCAATATTCATGCACATAACATAAGCCATTCATGACCCCAAATCATCTAGTACACTTAATAGACTGAGATATTACTCAAAAAAATCAGGGCTCCTTGTAGTTAGTCTGGGATAGGTGTGCATCGTGTTCGATGTAATAGCCAAGAAATGTTAGAAAAAATCCTCTTGAAAATCAAGCATTGTTCCAAATTGGCTATTTTAATTTTATTTTTTCTATTTTAGCTTAACCTTTTTTCTTCCTTTACATATCTATAATTTATTTTTAATTCTCCTGTAAGTGAAAGAATCTCCAAATTAATTTTCACTTCTTGGCTTTTTTACTTAAAGGAAGGATCCTGAAAGGTGTATTTGGGTTCGGTGAAAATTAATGTAATGTAGCAGAGGCAGCTTCAGTTTAGGTACAGCAAGCTAGGGTTTGAGTTGCTTACTTATGGTGACTCAGCTATCATTCACCATATGCTTTTTTGTATAATCATATATAAAACCAGGTCTTTTAGCTGTTTTTGCACAGAAGACAAAATTTGCTCTTAAGCACCCAGGTACATTGTTGAATCTTCAGTTCCATGCTGAAAACCCTCAGTCTGGTTTCTAAATGCATTGGGAAACTGACAGTAAGAGCTGGCTAGTGCTGGCTGATCAAGTTCCATATGCTGGTGGAAATCTGCAGACTGCATTTAATGTGAGGTTGAAGTCTACAATTGAATTGAGGCAATCTGAAGCTTTTTGTCTCAAAAATAGAGTAGGAGTCTTGCATGTTTTGTACAAATGCTGACATAGAACCATAGAATCACATGCAGATAACTTATCCCCAACTTCTAGATATCAAATATCAGCAGAACATTAGCTTGAAAAGTAGGTTGGTTGTCCTCAGGTTGCAGTTCCATTTCTTATTTAAGGAAAACACACAGGAAAGTAAAGGCACTGGGTTTCTGGTCTGGGCTTTTGTTTGGTTTTGGGGGGGGGGGTTTGTTTGGGGTTCTTTTTTGTATTTTTGGTAATGTAACTGGAATACAGAACCTGCATGACTAGTTTTTCTCTATTGAATTACAATGCTTCCTGCNGGTTGCTTGTTTGGGTTTTTGTTTGGTTTTGGGGGGGGGGGTTTGTTTGGGGTTCTTTTTTGTATTTTTGGTAATGTAACTGGAATACAGAACCTGCATGACTAGTTTTTCTCTATTGAATTACAATGCTTCCTGCATGATGTGAGGCTTTTTTGTGCTCATTATGTTTGTGTTTCAGTATGGTGACAGTGACTAGGCAGCTGGATCAGCTGAAGCCAGGAATCAATCACTACGGGTAGCACATTTCCTGGGAAACATATGGAGCATTTGTCCTGCGACCTCAAGAAAGCAAATACTGCTTGGATCATCATTAATTTCCAGTCTATGATTTCTGCCTCCCAAAGGGTTCAATTCAACAGCTCTCTTTCTGAGTATCACTTATTTGTATGAGCAGGTCAATTTACCTTCTAGCCTTCCATTAAACACTTCTCAAGCAGAAAGCACAGCTGAGTATGCAGGTACTTATGACACATTTTCATGCATACCAGCTATCAGTTGTGTATAAATAATAAAAACTTTCAGGTCCTCAAACTCAAAACAAATCTCTTCCCCAGCTGCATGACTAAGAATCCTTCCTTCCCATAAACAGGGGCACCAGAACTTTGAGGCAGCCACTTAGAGTTTAGTGGTTTCAATATGTGGAATCATTTTTAAGCTGAGTTTTAACCTTTTTTTCAAAATTTCTGCAGCAAATAAACAGTATTCCTGTGCTATTCCATGTACAACTGGTATTGCATGGAAGAAGAAATAACTTGACACCCTTTACAAAACAATCCTATTCATAAAGACGGTCTACAAGGATGCTGTGGAGGGACTCTTCATTAGGGACTGCAGTGACAGAAAAAGGGATAATGGGTTCAAACTTAAACAGGGGAGGTTTAGATTGGATATAAGGAAGAAATTCTTTACTGTTAGGGTGGTGAGGAACTGGAATGGGTTGCCCAAGGAAGTTGTGAGTGCTCCATCCCTGGCAGTGTTTAAGGCCAGGTTGGACAGAGCCTTGGGTGACATGGTTTAGTGTGAGGTGTCCCTGCTTATGGCAGACGAGTTGGAACTGGATGATCTTAAGGTCCTTTCCAACCCTAATGATTCTAGGATTCTATTCTATTTTTATTTTTTTTTAATAATTAGAGTGCTCTCCTACTATTCCTGTTGTAACATGAAGATAGAATTGTGGCCAATTACTAGGTTTTCCTTCAGGTAGTTTGCCTTGGCATTTTCCCCCACATATCCTATTCATTTTAAGTCAGACAGCATCTGAAGATGCTTCTTACATTACTGCAAGAAGTGGGCTATTAGCTGGAATCTCAAGCTCAATTAAAAATAAAGAGGAATTTTTAATATACAGTCTCAAGGGGAAAAAGAGTTTGAATATATTGCAAGAATTAATTTTGAATACTCAAAACCATAAAATAATAAAAAAGAACCCAACCCTACATCATTATTAAAACCTGATTTTATTATTTCTCAGGGCATAACTTATGATTTTAAATGATTCTGATTTGCCTACTTTATAATCACCTTCAAAATTGTTGCAGGGTATAACTGCGAATATGAAATACAAGCATGTAAGGCTCTTCTCCTCAAACCACACAGCTGCTCAGACTAAACCAGGATTCAAGTTGTGTTGCATTCCCTAAGTCTGTGACAAGAACATCTGAAACAGCCACCAGGTTGGAGTTCATACATCCACACCCTGACAGTTCAGATTTTGTATAACCCTCAGCTTGAGTGGTGTCAAGGGGATATTGGGGATATTGGGGTATCAGGAGGTGTCAGTATCCACTACCCCAAAAAAGCAGGTTGAAATCATGATGCTGATAGGGAAGAAGAGGTTGCCAAACACATCAGACAGAACATGCTCCACATCAGGCTGTTTAAATGGGGGAGAAAATTTAGTTCCCTTAGGCTGTCTCCCTCCTTGTTCTGTTCATTGTTGCTCTTAACAATTCATTTCTTATTTGAAAGAGAACTGCTCCACTGAGACAATTTTTTAGCAATCAACATTTAGAGTAACTCTAATGAATTAAACTAAATATCCAGCTCAGAAAAGCAACTACTGACATGAGTAGTGGTGGAAGTATAAATGATACCTTTAGAAGTATTCTTTCTCCCTTTTCTTGTTTTCTTGAGCATTGAAATCATAAGGATTTTCAAAGGCTTAAGCAAATGTCATCCTAAATTAAGCTCAATAAATTCACCTTTTATATTGGAAGGTGAGACTCCCACTGGACTAAAGTCTTTATTTGCAGTGGAATATTTCAAATCCAAGCACATGATTTCCTTCCAGAGCTGTACCTCAAACACTTGAGTACTGCGTAGGAGTCTGAGAAACAGACTGACATGAGCGTGTTAGTAATTAAATAATGAATAGGAGAAAGACAAGTCTTGTCATCCTCAGACTTGGAGAAATGCCAAACACATTCTCAATTAAAAAAAAAAAAGCCTATTGGTAATTCACTGAAATTTTAATTTATGCCTGAGGCACTGATGGCAGCAAACACAGTCTTGCCTGTTTATCTTGTGCTGTTTCTTAAGACATGTCTGGTAACCAGGGGGATGTTTTCAGATTCCTTTTCAGAAGCGGGAATCGTTGGACTGAATCCTGTGAGCCTACCGGCATGGGTTCACAGTTCCTGCATTCATGAAGACACACTTTTTGGAAAGGGATGACTCCAAAAGACGTGGTGTAGTCAATCAGTGCAATGAATTTTCCATTGCAGATTCTCCCTGTGCTCTTTTCTTGCATAGTGCAAAATCATCTCTCTCCTGGTTGCTATTTTCTGTTAGTAAGTAGCCTTGCTTAACATAAGGCACAAAGAATTCAATGTCATCTATCATGGTACTAAGCCACTTGCCTGCTTAGCCACCTGAGCTTCTCTTTATCCCAGATCAACACAGTCACTTTTCCCAACATAAATTGTACCTTTACATTTTACAACAGCTCCTAAGCAACTGTGTTAGGCCTTCTCTAATTTGAATAGACAGGTTTTTAGGAGGTGTAACACTACCTATATAGAGAGGAACCTGACTTATAAAGTCGTTTTACATGCCCTTAATCCATTTCTGAAGAACTCAGCAGTGATTTCTTTATTTATCATTTATCCCCTAAAATCAAAGTTTGGAACAGCAATAGAAAAGTGTAACAGGCCTTCAGGTGGAAAAGAGAAAAAAATCCTCTGTTTTTTAACATTTTGTAGACTAAAAGATTGTAGAAGAAAAAGACCTGGGTAATCAGAATGTCTCAGGTATAGAGTGATGATTTGTAGCATATAAAACTTCTGCTGCATCAAAACTTTGGGGTGTGGGGTTCAAAATATTACATAACCTTGCATTATAGATAAAAATGGACATAGGAATAAGCTTGCTTGAAGGTGCTATTTTCAGCAGGCACAGTGCAGATGTACAAGCATATTAAAAACAAGAAACAAAATAAAGCTTCATTAATTCTTTTGTAGTCCTGCTAAACTTGATCTACACTGTCCCAATGCCTGCCTGTGTCTTATCGTCCAAAAGAAAGTAAGGGAAAAATACCTCAACAAACAATAATAAATTCCTTCTTCACTATAAGGATTTGGTTCTTAAAAAGAAAAATCCGGCCAACCAAACAAAACAAAATGGCTTTTTTACTTTTTTTTTAATTTTTATTATTATTTTTTAGGACAACATAAACAGGAAAATGAAAGAGACATTTATGGAAAAGTTGTCAGGAGGCACCGCATTAATATATATTCATATTATCACCAGAAGAGAAAGAAAGGAGGAATACAGGTTTGTGGTAAATAAATAATGCCTGAGCATACAAACAATTTCAATGGGAAAGCTTTTATATGTGTTGATGACTCAAAAGCAAAAGCTAGCACAGCTAGTCAGAATCTGAATGCTAATGTTCCTGGAAAAAAATCTAAGACTTAACTCCATTTCATGTTGCATTTGTGTGTGGTAGCAAAAGCCACCAGTGAATTGCATGAAGAGTTTAGGTATGTGAAAAATGCATATTGTGTGGCGCTTGTAAAATACTCTTGACGAATGGAAAATGCCAGTGTAACAATACCTAAATTCTTTATGGTGATGTATGCTCTCTCTTCAACAACACAGAAATGAAGGTCAAAGTAGAGGGAAGGGAGTCATAATCCTTCCATTGGCTTGGAGCAGCCAAGAGCCCCAGAGATAGGACTACTCAGATGTGATGGAGTGAATTTCAAATCTGTGTCTCAATCAAATACATCATGAAAATGTATTTCAAGAAACAGATCCAAACATTCATGAGGCAGACACCTGTATGAAAAGGAATCATTTAGGATTCATATGACAAATGATCACATTTCAACTAACCCAGCCTGCTAAGTTTCCCGTGATAACTAGAGGTTATTAACAAAAGTAGTAAAATGTAAGGTTTTTATTTCTGAGAAATACAATTTTGGCTAATCTATACCTGCCTGGAGGTCTTTCAGCTTGCACATGTGTAAACTATAGTTGCAACATTTTGAGTAAATTATGGGGAAAAGAGCGAATAAGAAAAGCAAGAATATCAGAATTCAATACACACTTAAAAATCTCCCTTGCATACTTATAACACTCTAATCCTGCATATTCTTCTATATAAGTTTGCTTCTACATCTCTGGGTACTCAAGTTTCATTAAAGTTTCCTATCCACTCCATGGTGCATGCAAGATCAGGTTTTAACTGTGTCTCAAATAACATGAACAGTCAGTAAAGCTACTAAGCTGCCTGGGATTTTGGACTTAGTCTTAAATGACAGCTTGTGGTCTTGGCTTATGTTGGAGTAAACATAAGCTGAGATGCCAGTGCCCTCAAATGTGAGCCCACAGCAGTCCATGTTAAGATAATTAAGTTTGCCTCCCCCTATACATGTAATGATATTAAAAAGTCCAGAGTTCTAGAAATAGACTCTAGTTAAGGAAGTGGAAAGAGACAAGGAATAAACAAAGACATAATTTTGGATTAATGTAGCTGTTCTCAAAGGTGACTTGTTACAGGGCATCATATTCATAGTCACTTCAGAAATCACCATTAGTGCACTAAAAAAATATCATGTTGACCAGAATTTTGAATAGCAGGCAGATAGTCAGCAATATGCTATACTGATTCCCAAGATGCCTATGACAGAGAAGATACAGAAATTTAACAGCTGCAAAAACTGCATAAAATCAAAGGGAGAAAAAAATGACATAGAAGGTAGCAAACATTCACCTTGGCAACCATCAAATCCACAAACTACGGAGTCTTGAAAGAAGTTTGGGAGGGGAAGGTGTCTGCATACATTTCTCATGTCTTTACCATTAAGATAATTTTAAGCTACTGTATATAATGTATTATTTTTATTTGAATTTTTATAAACAAGTAAATAAATTGGTTGAAGTTTTGATAGTTTTGCTAGAGCCTTCTGCAAAGTTCTATTCATGTCAAAGGAATAGGGAGAAAAATGAAGAAACATAAGAAAGAACAAATTTAATGATCTCCACATAGGCTGACTTTCCATTAGAACTGAAAAAGCAGACAGTTAAAAAGAAGCTGATTGGCAAAGCAGAGAGCTCTTCTCAGAAGAACATGTAAACAAGATTATAACAGGGCATAGATGCCATTGGAGTGGGAAAAGATGGGAAAATCAGTAGCTTTCATTAAAATAAAATTTAAAGATTCCTTCTTTCCCCATTAATTCCTTTTTAATACTTTATACACATTACATAATGTAAAGGTAGAAATACCTAATGTATTCATTACCAAAAGGGCATGACTGCATGAGGATGAGAGAGAAGAGGGGTCTCAAGTTTAAAGAGAAATTCCCATTCTTACAAGACTTCTCCTGAAAGAACACATGTAAAACCAGCAAGAATCAAAATACTAGGTGCTCACTCGGTCCCTTCAGAAGCTTGAAGCACCAGGCCTGGGCCTGGTTATTGAGTGCAGAATAAAGCACATGGTTAAAATTTCCTGTAGCTAGAGCTCAGGTCCCCAACTTCCCACTGAATCCTGAAGGTATGTGTGTACGGTGCAGAATGACAAGATGCCTTTTGATTTGGTACCTTTAGTTTGATAAGGCAGAAGCTGCAAATAGTACTAGTACTGCTCACCTTTCTGATAAGAGCTGACTTGCTGGAGCCATCAGCTCATGAGTAGGTGGACCCCTTTTCTGAAGGGATTCAAACCCATGTAGGATATCACCTGTTTTATGTTGAAACTGGGCTACCATCGGGCAGGAATGTAAGCACTCTGCAGTAAGAAGAGCAAGCAAGGATAACATGTGCAGCTCAGAGTAGGAATTTCATCTGAAGAAATGGCAAAGGTGTGTTACTGTCCTAAGCATAGGGAAAAGGCTATAAAATTTGTTGCATTTACAGCATTTTTTCAGTAAACATAATCCAGAAAAAAACAGCTTCTAACCATTCTTACTAACACCATCAAGAGGGGAACTTTTCCCAAATAATTAGTTCTAAGGTATCCACCTGACTTTAAAGATTACCTCTTCTTTAACAGTATCAATGTGATTATATGTAAAATGAACAGTGGATAGGAGGGAGACCCTAGGAAGGTTTCCAAAAAGCAAACATGATTACAAATACAATACGACAAATAATAATAATAGAATTCTACATTAAAAATACCCTTCAGATAAAGTGAAGGAGATGCTTTCCTGTGGCAATTCCAGCTCACACAACCATGGTATCTCAGTATGTACCAGTGGTTTATTTAACAACAAGTAAAGTAGAAGAATCTGCTTACACATGTCACTTTCTGAAAGGAAGGTGTTTGCATTTATGGGTAGGGAGGGCACAGAACTAATTCAAGATTGTTACCTCTAGTCATCAGTCTCCAAACCTCTCTTCCTACATTGATTCAAACTGCAGATGAGCACCAAATGAGGTCCTTCCTCTCTGCCTCTATCTCTCTCCCCCCATCTTTCCCTCTCTATCTCTCCCTCCCCCTTTTCCTCTCTCTCCGTGGTTACCTATGAAATCTGGATTTGCTTTCCCTCTCCCCTTAACAAGTAATCCCTTTGGCATTTTTTTCCTGCCCTGCTCTATCCTTTATTTCACTGTACAAGTCTAGAAGCAGCAAAAATAAACCATTCAGATGTCAATAAGCCACTCATTTGTGTCTAAAGCCAAACTCCTACTGTTATGTCCACTAACTACAATTAGTTAGGAAGCTAAACCATTGTTTTGTCCTTTCCTGTCCTTCCCTTCTCTTTTCTCTGATATGATACATTAGGTGTATTCCTGCACTTTCCATTTAATCTTTAATTGTGTGTCAATCTCCAAAGCCACACTCATTTCTTACACAGGTTTTGACAAGAGCAGGACTGAGCTCAACACAATCCCTGGTCTCTGCAACACTGAATAAGGAGTGCTAAGATGTGGAAAGCTATTAAAATTAATGATAATACGAAAGTCTCCTGCTGATTTACCAATATCTGGCAGGAACAACCAACATTGCCTTCGACGGTGGCCATGACAACCAATGTACTTGCCCTTGCCCAATTTCTAAGGCTTTGCAACTAAATGCCGTTGAGCTGATATAAAATGCCAAGACTGATGTGGCCATTTGTTCTGGTTGTCAACAAATCTTTTCTTCAAATCACTACAGCTGACTCATGCTACTACTATGTTCATCCTATATTATGTGTCTTCAAAAGGCCTAAAAGAGTTATAAAATGCAGCAATATAATAGCTCAGCAAAGGCTTCAGAAAGAATTGCAAGTGTCATGCGCAAAGGATGTTTACTGTGGCACAGAATAAATTATAGCTGTGGTTATTCCCAAGTTCTGAAAATAAGAGATATAAAAGTGACAAGTCACAAGGCAAACCATCATCACCAAAACTTATTCATTGGATGTTTACAGGAAACAGTGTTTACACTAGTTCTTTTCAGATATGTGCCTTTTAAATGTGCTGAACTAAAACAATGACTCCCAATATTAAATGCATACAGATTCAGCTCTAGGTCCGTTTTGATCCATTCAAGTTGCAAAAGTGATGTGTCAGCCTTTGATATATTTCAGAATTGTGATGTTTGGATATACTTTTATTTGAGGTTTGACATGTTATTTTCAAACTCATTTTAGTCCTCTGCTCAGAGCCATAAGGAGTGAATAATCACTGGGTCAGAAGGAGTGCTTACCCAACCTAAGAAAATCCGTCTTATTCTGCTCTTGATAAGAAGCTAATCCAACACAAATTTCACAAGCTTTTTCCCATTATTTCAGCTGCTACTATCTGATCTGCTGCATAAGGAAATCCTTCTTTCCTGACAATATATAAGTTCACAGTAACAAAGGGTACATGTGGCTAAAATAAAATACCAAGTTAAATTTTAATATCATGTAAATGTGTCTTAGCTCTATGGTCACCTTTTGGTATATCAAGAACATTCAGGGGATTTGAGAGATGAAAATGTCAGCATGCACTGATAAAGATGAAGTCAGAATATGGCAACTGAAATGTGTTTCCTTTATATCCTGATACACATCCTAGAATGAAAAGGATAGCTAATTAGTAACTATTTCTTCCAGAATTCTCACCAATTATCACAAATATTGAATACTGAGGAGCCAATAGTCGAATCCAGGAAGCATGTCAGAGAAAAAGCTTGGCTGCTCAGAGAACACGCTTGGCTGTTACTTCCTTAGATTTCTCTGTCCAATAATCCTTTCTACAAAAGCACTGCATAACATTAAAGAGCATTTCCAAAATATGGCAGGTTGCTTACTCTTTAAGGAAAAGTTCCTGGAGGACAGTTCCACAAAGATTTATTTAATATAATGAATACTGATTTAAGATAAATTGCTTTTTCCTCTCACAAACACATATGGATTGCACGCAGAATCCTTGCAGCCTTCTCTCACCTCCGTCAGTTCCCATTTTTCAGTAACACAGCAGTACATGCTCACTTTTCTACTTATCGTAGTTATGACCCTGACATTCCAGAAATACTCCTTAATTTTAATAGTTTTCCAGGTATGTCTTACAGCATGTGCAGTCAAGTCTGTGACATTGGAATGAATGCTTCTGAAACTATTCTGGACTACAGCTCTCATGCAATTACCTGCAATTGCTGCTGGGAACTCAATGACTCAGAAGTTCTGATTCAGTTCTCTCTTCAATATATGTAAAATAATAAAAACTAAACACCCAATAATGGATGTGTGTAATACAAAACAGGGACACCATGACATTATAGTTAAGTCTTTGTCCAAATTATTTAAGCTGATCTTGCATTAATTGTATTTACATAAACAAATATCGAGTAACATTTTTGGTGCACATAATTGCCAGTAGAGATACAGTAGATTAACGCAATATTATTAATACAGAACCACTTGATTTGTTTTTGCTTGCAGAAGTCTCAGGTATTGTTCCGCATAAATCAGTATGTTAGCTTTCATGTATACACTAAATCAATGGAAATGGCATGTAAAAGCCTCATATATCTGTCAATTGCCCTACAGTGATTTCGTAACTAACCTGAACCTCCATATGCATGATCAGACAGGCCAAAATATTCCTTCATTCATGGTCACAAAGTTCCTTCTTCTAGATAGTGTCTATGATTTCGCCCTGAGCAGCCTAAGGGAGTATCAGTTTAAGCTATATGTAATGTAGAGCTTTCTATCAAGTGAAAGAGAATTTATTTTTACCTGGCTGACATTTACCTCCTCAATAGTAGATATCCTGGAACTGGCTGTAAAAATACATTTTAAAGAATAGTTGATTCTGGAACTATATTCAGCTGCCTCATGCTTTTTGAAATACCTAACGTCCAGACTTGGCAACAACAGCTCTGTAAAGTGTTGTTTCGACACATTCATTGGAAGAACTGGAGTTTTGAACAGATGAAGTGGACCTCCAATGGCTTTGATATGGTCATATGGCCTTTCTGCCATATCTGGCTAGGTTATCCTCTAGACCTAAGATGGGTGTCACCATCTCCATTATATTCAGGTCAAAGACAGTTGGTGTAACTTCCTGATATGACCACTACACATCTGGAGCTAGATCCTTACCTCTATCTAAACAATAGGAAAAAGCTGACTTGCAGTCACACTTGTGTTCACTAACCCTGATATTGGCTGTAAGATGAGTTAACCTCAGGCACACCAGAGCCATGTCTGGTTTAACATGTTGAGCTGGTAGCTTCAACAATTTTACAGTTCAGAAGACACCTCAGGAAGAAATAAAGATTCAATCATTTGCTTCAGCCTCTTAATCTAGGACAGAAAGGACAGAAGAACTGTGATGGCATTTTTCCAACCATTATCTGTTTTTGGAACTACTAACTAAGCCCTCTCAGTAACTCCCTCAATTGCAGATTAATAATGGACATTGCAACATAGGCAACAGGAAATATTTGGATGGATGACAGATTTCCCATCCAGTATCTCATGAGCTATCAGGACTAATCACAGATGTACCAAACCCTTGCAAATATGAAAATCCTCCTGCTTTCCAGGCTCAGTAGATCTTGAGGTAACAGACATGAGATACTGGCACTTACAAATATATTTTACAGTTTTTATATTTTACAAATATAAATTACAGTTTATCAAAATGTATTAGCAGATAAAATTTCTCTTTCTTTTGTCTGGTGTGATCAATTAAAATGATGAGTGAGTCTGACAGAGGTGTAGGATAACAGTGTATACCATGTATTTTAAAACAGCTTTAAAAACTTTACTGCAGCAGTGTTTTTCCTAATTATGGAAAATCCATTACAAAATGATGGTGCAGAAAGAGGCTTGTTGGTGTCTTCTTGTGAAAATCCATATCATTCCCAAGGTCTCAGCAGCATCAGACAATTCCTCTCATCACTCAGTGATTCTCAAGTACTGCCATGCTACATTTACAACACAGTTTACCACCCTACCACTCGAGCTCTTTCTCTCAACAGCATCAGTTGTTGGAAACATAGGTTTCTAAACTTTCAGGTTAGTCAGGCACAGCACAATTATTTTACCACTACCAGCAATCTGTTGCTCTAGTTTACTGTCTGGTGTGCCTTTGAACTTTTATTCAATAATTACTGAAGTACACTCTGGTCTTCAGGGACTTCTCCGCCTTTTTAACTTTATGAAGTTAGTCTCACTTAAGTGCTCTAAATAATAAGATCAAGTGTAAATTTCTGCAGGACTGGGATCTTTAAATGTCACCTCCTCTCAGAAGGAAATGTCACCCTGCATAACACAATGTAATACAACAGCTTCTTAGTCAGAATCAGGTATCTGGAAACCACCACAGGGAAAATATATTAATCCAGGAAGCAATGAAACAGTTTCACTGAGGTGTAACTGAGTAATATGTTCTAAATTCCATTTATTTTACAACAGTAAAACTATGTCTAGCAAACTCTTCATCAGAGAGTGAGACAGTACAGTGCATTCTGTACCAGCCTAGGCATCTTCAGCACTCTAGTGCTAAGTTTTGCTTAGAGGGTAGAGCTAATCCCATCAATTAGTACAGGAAAGACAGTGCTCTGGATTATAAAGAGCCTAAACTCCTGCTGAGTGTTGACCTGGCTGGCCTCAGGTGCCCTCTATCACTTCTTCTTGTCAACAGTACAGGTGAGAGGAAAGCACAAGAAAAAGCGTAGAGTATGATAATCAGAAGTAATAACTAATCTAGAAATACCTTCTCCTCATCCCTCCTTTCTTCCCAGGCTCAACTTCACTTGCAGCTCTTCTACCTCCTTCCTCCCCATAGCAGTGCAGGGGGACAGGGTGAGTAAGGGTGCAAACAATACCTTGTCTCTTCAGCTTCTTCCTTTTTACTCTACCCCTCCTCCAGCATGTGGTCTCTCCCTTGAGATACAGTCCTTCATGATCTTCCTCATTGTGGGTCTTTTCCATAGCTGCATTCTTCATGCACTGCTCCAGCATGTGTCCCTTCCACAGGGTAGCAGCCCTTAAGGAACAGGATGCTCCAGTGTCGGTCCCCTGCTGGGTCACAAGTCTTTTATCAAACCTGCTCCAGTGCAGGCTCCTCTCTCCATGGGTTCATAGTTGCTGCCAGGAGCCTGCTCGAGTGTGAGCTTCCCACAGGATTGAAGCCTCCTTCAGGCATCCCCCTGCTCCAGTGTGGGGCTCTCCCCAGGCTACAGGTGGATATATGCTCCATCATGGACCTCCATGGGCTGCAAGGGACAGCTGCTCACCGTGGTCTGCACTGTGGGCTGCAGGAGAATCTCTGCTCCAGTGCCTGGAATACCTCCTCCTCTCCTCCTTCACTCACCTGGGTGTCTGCAGGACTGTTTCTCTCACATATTCTCACTCCTCTCCTGGCTGCTGTTGTGAAGCAGTTTTTTCCCCTTCTCAAATATGTTAACACAGAGGCATACCAAAGTCACTGATGGGCTCAACTTTTGGCCAGTGGGGGGTTCTGACATAGGGACAGCTTTTGGCATCTTCTCACAAAAGCCACCCCTGCAGCCTCTCCACTACCAAAACTTTGCCATATAAGCCCAATACAACTGCACACATCCTGGTCATAGAATAGTTAGGGTTGGAAAGGATGTTAAGATCATCAAGTTCCAACCCCCTTGCCATGAGCAGGGACACCTCAGACTAGACCATGTCACGCATGGCTCTAGCCAACCTGGCAAATATTACAAAGAAAAATATACGTGACTTCTATACTGCAGTTAACAGAACTAATAAATAAAGGAAATGGACATATAGGCATTTAACTGACGTATTATTTGAAGTCCATATAATACAATCCCAGTGTGAGATGTGAAATTCTACAAGAGAAATATTGGAGTGGAAGTGTGGGTGAACCTATTTCAAGTTCTAGTTGTTGAAGTCTCTGTCAGTTGCATAGCAATACGTGATGTTTCAAGATGTTGGTATAACCTCTTATAAGTAGATTTCCTTATAGGTTTAGGTGGCCAAAAGAGGCACTTTATCCTTTCACCACTTCTTTTCCTCACATCTTGTTATTAAATAAATAAATAGATTATAGAAAACTAAAAGAGCCAAAGTTTAAATAACTCTCATTTCCTGTTCCCTTGACTGTCTTTAAACCTCAGTGGCATAGTAAGATGAGGTAAGGTATAAAATTTTGCTTGCTCAGATCTGAAGCAGCCTTCATGATATCTTTTCTTATTTCTCTGATACTGAGTAAAGTTAGCATGTACTGAACTGATGTGATATTTCATATCCATTGGCAATAAATATCTTCTGACAGCTTTTTTTTTTCCCCTCAGTTTGTAGGTTTTTTATGGGTTTTCTATATAGTTTTTCATTGCTTCACTTGAGCTGAAAAGTAAACTATTTACAAAATTTTTCATAGAAGATGGTTTTCAGGAAATATAGCATAGTTGTTATCTATTGTATACTCACATTTTTTTTTGAATGAGCCAAACCTGTGCAAGTTTATCTAGTATACCTTGTCTCTGAAATAGAGAACTGCTCACACCAAGAAATACCAGTTCTTTTGGAGGTGATCCAGACTGATCACAGTGTGCCCTACTGTCATGGTTCAAACTCAGCCACACAGTCTCTCCCTCACTCCCCCCCTTACTCCCTCCCACTCCTGGAGGGATGGGGAGAAGAATCAAAAGAATGTAACTCCCATGGGTTGAGATAAGAACAGTTTAGTAACTAAGGTATAACACAAATCACTGCTGCTACCACCAATAACAATAATGATAAAGGAAATAACAAGGGAAGAGAGTACAACTGCTCACCACCCGCCGACCAATACCCAGCCTGACCCAAGCAGTGATCTAGCCCTTCTGGGTAACTGCCCCCAGTTCTACATCCTGCGCATGACGTGCTGTGGTATGGAATACCTTTTTGGCCAGTTTGGGTCAGGTGTCCTGTCTCTGCTTCCTCCCAGCTTCCCCTCCTCCCTGGCAGAGCATGAGACTCACAGAGTCCTTGGTCAGTCTAAATATTACTGAGCAACAATTAAAACATCAGTATTATCAGCACTGTTCCCAGGCTGAAAGCCAAAACCACAGCATTGCACCAGCTACGAAGAAGGAGAAAAATGACTGCTACTGCTGAACCCAGGACACCTACACACAAAAGTTCTCCCAGTCTAACATTTAGGAATATATTAGGGGTGATATTAACTTTAGGGCAGGCTGTAGCACACATGAAAGTTATTGGATGAGATACAGAGATTATAGTTCTGCAAATTGCACTCCATTATTATTGCTTCTTTTCTGAAAGCTGCCATGACTTCAGAGCCCACAAGACATAGGAGAAGAAACAGAAGGGATGAAGAATTTATAGAGGATAAAAGATGACCTAATGGTTAGACACAAGACCCTTTAGAAAAGTCTGAACAATGTATACAGATTCAAGTAGAGATCAAAACAAGTGTCTTTGTGTATCAGGATTTTTCTAGAGTGGCAGTTCTCAGAGCTTTTTGTACTAAATCTCTATAGAAAACAAAAAGACTTTGTAAAGAGTTCACCTGTAGGTTTGTATTTAGAGAAGATAACTCCAAAATATAAACATTAATGCATAAACACAATGCTCGCTTCAGACACATCAACCAACAGAGTCTGTATCTGTGGATTCAAAATAAAGAAAACTTCTGTTATTAAGTCTCAGTGACTTTTCAGATCAATGGTTTGTTAGCACTGACATTTGACCATTTGTCTATTAGCCTAGGTGTCAGGTTAAAATAAACAAGACAAAATAGTGTAACCAACAGCAAAGCAAGAATGGATGTCAAACCTCTGTGCAGTGAACTACAATGCTTGTATTAATCAGCTTGAATGACATCATACTTGGGAATTGAAGATGATCATGGGTTGGTTTTTGGTTTTTATCCCTTCTCTGTTCAAGAAATGACCTCCTTTTTTTCAAACAGATCTCAGGAATACTGAAACATCTACTGTTAGTGAGCATACTCTTAAATTTGTTCAAAGCCAGACTATAAATTAGCAACTGTGTGAAACACTGGCCTTATTCTGCACCACAGCCACTTTAGTGCCCTGTATCTGATACCTGTGAGCACAAGATGCACAACAGAAAGCAGAAAGCAAAACCTCATCAATTGCAGAAAATCTAATCCACTTGTATAACACTGTTTCCTAATTACTAAAACAGCAAGGTGATTAACTTGCATTATGAGCAGAAGTCATGGTTCTTATCTCTCTTATAATCTGCCAGGTACTTTAACTTCTCTTTTAAATGTATGCTTGACAATGTTGGGTAACTACAGTTTTAGACCTAAACTACTTCTTTGTATCTCAGAACTGGTGTGTATATGGACTATGTGGACCTGCCATGCCTCCAGCTCTTATGCAAGTAATGAATTTAGTTCACCTTGCCTCAGCTTCTTATTACACTATGTCGCATTCTCTCCCCTGCCTGAAAGTGCTCTCTTTCATACTTCATACTCAATTACTCTGAACCCTTAGAGATCCTGTGGTCTTCTGCTTACAGTTGTGCATATTTTAATACTCAGCTACCTCAGGCTGACACAATTAGGCTTTATTAGTAAAGCATGTATTTCTGAACCTCCATGTCCAAGAAGATTTTATTTTGCATTGTAAAACTACAATAGTAGTACCTGTACGTACCAAATCCATCTGCAACACCACATCAGCCAAAGTAGAGGCCTGACTCTCACATTTTAGTAAAGTTTTATCCCTTGGCAGATGAACCAATAAAGGTGAGGAGAAATTGCTGCCTTCTCCAGTGACAGCCCAGCTCACCTTTCAAGTGTTAGCTCCCAATGTTAATTTAATTTTCTGCCAAAGGTTAGCTGCAGAAAATCTTCTTAATTCTTGCTATCCAAGTTCTTGATGAGCCTGGCTGGAATGGCATTCTCAACTGCTTTTAGAGATAAAATCAAGCCAACAATTCACAATTGCTTTGTTTTCCCTCTGCAGTGAGGAATAGTACTTCTGTAAATCAAAGACTGAAACACCTGTGAAGACACAATAGAAAGATGCGTGTTCCACTAGCTCACTAGAAAATGGAAGTGTCGAAAAGCTGAATTTCATTTCAACAAAAGCCTTATTGTATAGCCCAAATAGTGGATAAAAGACTTAACGCACCGAGAAAAACAAAACCATTGTTTGCCTCCTCATGGCTGCTCAGTCTCTGCTGCCCACACTTTGTGGGTAGATTTTTTAATCCAGTTAGTTTTATCACCCCAGCAGAGCTGTCATCACAAGTCAACAACACAAGGGCATTGCTTCCTTATCCACCCCTGGTGTCTGTAGACTGCTTTTAGACACCTGATTTTCTGGAGGTTTTTTTGTCACTTCTGCAATGGCTGGCTGTACACCTGCATTGAGGAAAATCACAGCTTTTGTATTTCAATAACTGCATTTGCGACAAGCACTTTCTTGTGCCTCCCAAGTCATTTTGACTCCTTTCCACCTCCAACTATTTGCTGGATTTATTTCCTTATTGTTCACCTGAGCTGAATTCCTTTTGAAAATTTTCCTTCCCATTTCCTTCCCAGCTCCTCAGTCTGCTTCTTTGTAATGTCATCTTTAGGGAGAGTGGGTGGAAAAATCAAATTACCATGATGCTTATGTCTGCATAAGATCTTGCATTTTTCAACACTATTTTTCTATCACAGGTATGAGCCCCTTTTCAGGCTTCCCAGGGTGGACCCACTGTTTCCTGCTAACAAAGACTTCTGTAGTTTTGATAAGCCTAATGTGATCTGTGGTTACTTCGAACGCGTTTCAAAGATTTGCAGCACTTTATAATATGAGCTGTGGTCTATGCAGAATTTTGTCCTGCTGGACTACAGAGGTGTCCCTGGCAGACACATTTCATAGAATTATAGAATAGTTAGGGTTGGAAAGGACCTTAAGATCATCAAGTTCCAACCCCCCTGCCATAAGCAGGGACACCTCACACTAAACCATGTCACCCAAGGCTTCATCCAACCTGGCCTTGAACACTGCCAGGGATGGAGCACTCACAACTTCCTTGGACAACCCATTCCAGTGCCTCACCACCCTAACAGGAAAGAATTTCTTCCTTTTTAAATATTTCTTTCTAATCCTACCTTTCAAACCCAGCTGTGCTTCACAAGGCTCACCAGGGAACTTCTCTCCTCATAGGATCTTCTCAGGTTTTCACTTCAATGCAGTTAATTGTCAGATATTTAAATTCCTCCTTAATTGAAGGTGCAAATGTTTCATAGAAACCACCCCCTTCCCCCCCAAAAAAAAAAAAAAA